>UYYA01004552.1:55690-80144 GCA_900624975.1 Angiostrongylus costaricensis | reverse complement strand
GTTTGTGTGTGTGTGTGTGTGTGTGTGTGTGTGTTGTGTGTGTGTGTGTGTGTGTGTGCGTGTTCCTGCATGTTTCTCTGTCTGTCTCTCTGCCTGTGTATGTTTTTTGAGTGCGTGTATGTCCCACTGTGTCTGCCTATCTACTTCCGTCCTTCTTTCTGCGTCGGTCTGTCTGTCTGTCCGTATCTGAGTATTTGTTTGTCTGTATCTCTCTGTTTATCTGTCTGTCTGTCTGTCTGTGTTTGTCTGTCTTTTGTCTGTCGTAAACGTTTTTTGTATTGTTCTGTAATTTTTTAGACATTTAAAAGATTTTTCATAGGTTTGCTAGAAGCAGTTTCATTACTATTGCTGGATCAGGCAGCAAGTAATGCCTCAAAGGTGGAACAGTGTCATTCGTAAAATTGTGATCGAAGGATACGCAATAAGAAAGTAGCTATCACTTCTTGAATAATGACAGTGCTGTAGAAGAGCCAACCTAGGATTTCGGGAAGAATCAACTTGACAAGATTCTGCGAAACCCAATGAGAGAACAAATTCCACAAGTGACAGCCGAATCTACGCACAAATTCGGAGACCCTCGTGAGTGACGCATGCGAAGTACACATGAAACACACATTAAATTTGAATCACCATCATTTCACTAAAGAGCTAAATAAAAACTTTGATACAGATGAAACAGATAAATTCATGTTTTGGTTGGTATCGCTGGGTATCTTTTAGATGACCAAACAACACACTTTCTTGAGAGACTATTAATTTTCTGACATCATAATTTGGTCAATCAATCTTGTTGCTTATGCTACACCTGAGAAGGAATTCGTTCAGTAAAATCTTTAAAGTGGAGATGGTACCGCAGTGGTTGGTGATGCAGTCCATGAGGAGGCAAGGTTCTAATTCGACCCCTCCCTAACGCTGTCCTCCAATCCGCGTGAGAAGTCCTTACTTCAGTGATGCTGAGATATTTGCAAAACTCCGGACCGCAGGTGGATGCGGTGGGGAACGAACGCGTTATTACTCTTTCTGGATGCCGACGCGTTCACCACCACACCATGCGGGTCCTTCGTTTCGCCTTTATCTCAGATAGTTTTATCGAGTCCTTACTTCGGCTATCTTTGGGAATGCAACGAGAATCATCTCAACCGGCATTCTACGACATTTATAAAGATAGTAAATCCTAATGCAGCAGTCGAAGCAACACGCAAAGTGTTCGAAAACTTTTGTGGACAATGAATGCGAGGAAAACGAATCGAATGCAAGTACTAATGGGATCCGCATGGCAGGTAAGATGAGGGATCGTGGGAAAGAAATTGGACAGAAAATAAATACCATCAGAAACGATCTTGGAGTTAACACTTCCAATGTACTAGGTCTTTCATGTACTAAGCCTTAACTTGTTCTGCGCAGTCATACTCATGTAACGGATAGTTAACTGAACCTATGCCAAAACACCACCTTCTCCAGATCACCTTCCCGGACTCGCGACTCACTATCCTGTTGCCTGGTGTATGTGATCCATGTTGTTAACCCCTACTGCATATGATCACTGTTCTACATTGTTTCCATTCTACTGTCTGTTCTTTTCAAAAATTAACTCCATTCTATGGATTAACCTAATAGGAATGTTGTCACAAGCTTACATGTGGTGTGTAACTCATAATTCAAGTATTACGGCCTTACACGAGTCCTTTGATCCCTTACCTCTTGCACCACTATTGATGTATTCTACATCGCACATGCACATCGCATTGCTGAACCAACCTATGACAAAGCTACTACCTTACTTCGAACCGTTTTTTTACCAACTGGTTTTACCCTCACTTATTGGCTGCTATCACATTCCCGCCTGCACTGTTCACGTGTTGACATGCCGTTATTATCTCTCTATTATTGTTATTAGCAGTTTAATTAGTCTAGTTTGAGACACTGCTCAGTGACAACGTCGAAAAAATTTCGCATGGCGAACTTGTTACGAAGTCGAGCATTCTACTTGGAGCTACTGATTAGTTGATGACGAGAACTGACTCGAAGACCTAATTTCCACTTACTGCTGCTATGAATAGGTCTTCATGAATCTAACAGCTTTGCTGAGATAAGTTGTGCAGAAGTTATACGACCTCCCGAGATGGAAAGCATGGTCAGCAAGGGACGACCATGCCAGTTTTTCCTAACCACTGCGCTTCCTGCGCCTTTTTTTTCGTCTATAAAAATAATCGAAAGCTGCTTACTTACATAGAATTTTATAGTTAAAGACGACCATGAGGTAGGGAAAGTTTCACTGAAAAATGGCTTCCATAAACGTAGAATATTACGGTAAAGAGAATGAACGGAAGAGAAGAGACAAGCGCGAAACACAAAGATGTAGGACAGAAGAAGACAGACAGAGAGGCAGCAGTGGAAAAAGGAAAGCGATATAGTGAGAATGAATTTTGCTACCGTTGTTTAAAATATAAAAAAAATCATGCACTTACACATCGTAAATATGCTGAAGTCGCAAAAAATAGTGAAGACCCTTGTCTTTAATAAAAATAAGCATTAGTCCTTTAGTAGAAGTGCTATGTAATCAACCACAATGATGATGCGACATTTGCAAAACTTTGACCACAGGACAGATCGACTTGTTTTGACCTTTTCTCAGCCAGTCTTTTTACCCACCAGCAAATCACCCGTCAGCGGGATTGATCTGGGAAGCCCAAATCGGTAGCGAACTCAGTTAAGCTGAACTGAACCCAACAGTTAATTCGTTGCTGATGGCACTGATCGATAGGATTAGCTGAGAGGCAGGTGAAACGAAGGACCCGCATGTTGTGGTAGTGAACGCGTTAGCCCCCGGAAAGGGTAGCAGCGCGTTCGTTCTCCACCGCAAACACTAGCGGTCCGGAGTTTTGCAAATATCTCAGCAGAACCACAAGTAACGCGTTCACCACCACACCATGCGGATCCTTTGCTTCGCCTGTCTCTCAGCTATTTCTATCGTTCTTTGCCACAGCAATCACCCGTCAGCGGGATTGATCTGGGGCGCCCAAATCGGCATAGAACCCAGTTAAGCTGCGGCTGCCGCGATATTATAGTAGGCAGAAAATAAAAAGGTATAACATTGTGATTTCAACTACAGCTGCAGCTTAACTGGGTTCTATGCCGATTTGGGCGCCCCAGATCAATCCCGCTGACGGGTGATTGCTGTGGCAAAGATCGATAGAAATAGCTGAGAGACAGGCGAAACAAAGGACCCGCATGGTGTGGTGGTGAACGCGTTACTCCCCGGAAAGGACAATAGCGCGTTCGTTCCCCACCATAGACACCTGCTGTCCAGAGTTTTGCAAATATCTCAGCAACGTTGTGGTTGCATTTCGCTTAGTACCCTGCCGCGATATTATAGTAGGCAAAAAATAAAAAGGTATAACATTATCTCAGCATAATTAATGGTTGCATCAAAAAGTGGAAATATGGAATCAAATATAACTCACCGCAGCGATAAGGGCGAAGTCAACAACCGGTAGGTGTGATTCATTTTCATAAGCTGTCAATCGTACAGTTGTAATTAATCGTTCGAAAGCCATTAACACCATCTGAAAGCAGACTAGAATGAAGAGACAGAAAACTGCGGCAGGCTTCTTGCATGTTCAGTATTCTCCGCTTCCATGTTTATGAGATAAATCCACGATGTTTATAATTTTCTCACATTTCACTTAAGCTGAAAAATAACCGAACCAATTTTCTAATGTTTTCGTTGAGAGCTGAAGTTTAACGCAATATTTAGGACTCCACGTGATCGGTGTGGTCTCTGGGCGAATGAGCCCACAAATCCACTCACCTAACGTAAGGCAGCTGTGTTAGATTGCCTTCTAATGCTTACTGCTTACTGTCTTCTACGAGCAATCACCTCCGCAGCGTCAATGCTAGGTTTGTAGAATTCAGATAGTATGCTCTTATAGCCCTCTTTACTCAAACAACGTCATAGAAATTCGTTATTATGAATTCTAAGGGAAGCATCGAATAGAACTCCCTTCAAAGATTCCCCGAAGCATTGAAATACAGAAATCTTACAGACCCAAACAATGTTTACGTGGATGGACGAGGTTCAACATATTTATTTTTTTGCTTCCAGAGAGATTCGGCTCACAACTTGAGCACTCCATCTGGAGCAACCTTCTCATCCCGCTGAAGAATTCGTTATGAATTCAAAAAGCCGCTTTGAGCTGTTTAGTAGTCCTAATGGTGTTCTTTTGTTCAAGTTTAAGGACTTATTGGGAGGCAACTGGCTATTCGTTTACATAAATAGAGTATCTCCATAGATTTTACATTTTAATAATATTTTGTTAACCGAGAAAGTCTGTCTTTTCTATGGAGTTTCAAAGTAGTCTCTTCGTCTCAGGTTGCTACAAATAGTAGTCGATCTTTAGGAATTAGAGAGCGGTATATTGGAATTCCATCTGAACTTTCCTAACGTTGGAGAATAGGGGATAAAAAGATAAACCTCTCGTTGTTGATCCATCCGCGCGTGATGCGCCATGCATTCGACTTAGCATCGTTGGAGGTGGTTGAATACATATCTGGCCTTTACAATGACCCGCGGTCGCCCACCGATGTATCTAGCCAGCGCTACTATCCTCCCAGACAAGTCTCGCACCAATTGGCCGACCCTGGAGGAAGGGAAGGCTTGGTGAACCTGGGGCGCTTAGATAAATCCCATGTGTTTTGCAGGGCGCCTGCGACCACTGCGCTGCACGCTTTATTCAAAGGTTGGAGAATAGCACGATTAATCGGCCAGTCTACCGAGAAAAATATTTTAAGCGATAAAGTGCTGTGAAGAAGTGGGACACCACAATCGACTAGCATTCAATATCTCAATTATGACAGAAGGCGACAGGTCCTGAAGATGAACTTACACTCGAACTCGCCCATCCTCGATTAGTTACGGTTGCTAGACAGAGAAACGTAAAGAGAACATGTTGTAAAAAAAAGCGGTATTTGGGGGAAAACATCTAAATAATCACAGTAATATTATTCATTATTCATTTCTATGGAACATCTTCACACACTGTGCGGATCTCAGCACTTCATTATATTCTTTGCCCTAGATTAGCTTTCCACGAACGTCTTCGGATTTATGTGTATGTGTAGTCCCGGTTGTTGCTTGAGTGTTCTCGTCTTTTTCATCAATATTGCTGAAGGCCGGTCGAGCGGGCTCTCCGTGCATTTCTGCGGTAGCAGTGCTAGAGGGTTCAAGATTTTTCACCACAGGCAGCAACCATCAAGCGTGGACCGAAGCCTGCTTCTCAGACAAGTTTAGTGCTAATTGACCGGTTCCGAAGGGCTCTAAGGGTTGATTAGCCATGTGGAGCGTTGAGCTACCGATAATGCGCGCATTTGAGCAATATCAAAAATTGTTTCTCTATTTCAATGCAAAAACCTGACCCAAAAACCAAATAAATGAGATCAAATATTCCCATGACGCTAGAATCAAGTAAAAAGCCAGCGCATTCTCTGCATAACAAAATTATTCTTTGAATAAAGCTACTTACCGGACAGGACACACATCTCCCAAGTGGTTTCCAGAAAGCGCACTTCAATCATGGGTAAACCGGTGACCATTCGTACAACACAACTCACTGGAAAATCTCTCTCATTGGTTAAAGACAATGTATACTTAGCTGACACTTCCCAACAAAATCTGCCGCAGGTCTTCACCTCCACAGGCAGTCGCGGCCCTTGCGGATCGATCAGAGGGAGATTTGCCACCATGCGACTAGTTAGATACCAAGACCGTTGTAGATCCCGGTATCCGTATACTCTTAGCTGGTCTACCTGATGAAAACGCCGGACTCCTTCTCAGCTTGGGAGACCCGGGCAGAGGATGAATCCCCCGCTGTACATCACAGTCCGACACCCAGGAATACCTCCCAGCCACTATGAGGCGGTAAACAGTTGGGAGGAAAAACAACGTATAAGTAAAGCGAAATTATCGTATCAGCATATTTTTACAATCTCAAGTGCGTATTACTGCTTAATATGAATTAAATAACTTTGAACCACCCAACGGTTAACCGCCTCATCGTGGCCACAAGGTGTTTCTGGGGTCAGGCTTCGATGTACGACGGTGGAATCATACCCCCGGTAGGGTCTCCCGTGCTGTGATGGATTTCTGCGTTCACAACAGGTAGACCAGCTAAGAGTATACCGACACTGGGATCCACAACGGTCCTGGTATCAAACTAATCGCATGGTGGCAAATCTCCCTCTGATCCACAAGGGCTGCGACTGCCTGGGGTGGTGACGACCTGGGGCAGACTTTGTCCCGGCTGTCCTCGAGATTCCCGTGAACCACAAGGGCTTAACCAGCAAATCTCCGAAAAATGGTGATTATGCTGGGCCCCGCACAACTATAGAGGACGGGCCGTTCAGGTATCAAGTACCAAGTAAGCATCGACAACATCGATGATGAATAATCACAGGCGATAATTGACGAAGTATTCGATCTTGATCAATTTCTTAGAGTTTCTCCATGTCGACTATACACTTAATAGCGTTGTAGAACGGTTATACTTTGGTTGTGAATTTTTTGTACAGCTCACGAAGAATCTTTATGTACAGAGTAGTCTTTATGTACTCCTTGACTATCAAGCGCTTCCAAAACTGCTTCTATCTCAACTGAATCAAAAGCGTTCTGTAAATCGATGAAAGTGAGACAGAGTGGTGTTTTGTACTCTCGTGATAGAGCCTTGTTGCCGTGTGGATGTGGTCCATCGTACTAAATCCTTCTCGAAACCCTGCTTGCTCACATGGTTGTTCTTCGTCTAGTGTTCTGTCAATCCTGTTTAGAATGAATCGAGTGAAAAGTTTGGAAACGACAGACAGTAAGCAGATTAGGCGATGGTTGGCGATATCGTGCAGGTCACCCTTCTTAAACAATTACACGGTCTTGCTGGTCTTCTACTAAGTAGGGACCTTGCATTTAGACAGGTAACGTGTGAAGAGCCGAGCCAGTGTGGTTACGAGGTACTGGTGGAAGAATCTTCAAGTATTCTGGTCTTATCCTGCCCGGCCCTGGTGCTGTTCGATTTTCCACCGATGAAATGGCATGTCGGATTTTGGAAGGGAGAACCGGTGGTACAACATATCCATTCTACTTTTTCATATGGCAGGAGGTGGATGTGGCTACCGAAGAGGTCCGAGTAATATTCGTGAATTATTTTCTCCATTGCCTTTCTGGACGATATAACTGTTTCATCTGGGCGTCGGAATGTAAGCATCTTGGTCTTGTAATTGGCGAAGCTTCGGTGGGCTTTGGGAATACTTTTCCCAGCCTTTGCAGCTTCGGCCATTACTGTTGTTCTTCTCTCTTTAAGATCTTCTTTTATCGCCTCTCTGCATTGTTTTGCATGTTCGAACGTTAGTTCGCGGTTGCTTGCGGCTCATGGGATTCCACGCTGGCGTATCAGCTCGAGTGTTTCTGGAGACAGACGTCTCCTGGTGACTTTCGAACTTTCAGTTTTCATAACGCTAGAAGATGTTGAATGAGTCGATCGTATTCTTCGTCGATGTTATCGACAACGGTATCCTCCCAACAGCCGACCAATGAATTGAATAAATTCCAGTTAGCGGTAGTTTTGGGACATCGGTTTCAAAATTTAGCGGTTTTTTCTCCTTTCCGCGAGAAATAGAATATTGCACGAAGGAGACGATGGTCTGATCTCGTGTAGAACTTTGGGACAACAGCGACATCGGTTAGCCAAAACCTTCTATTTACTATGATGTGGTCTATTTCGTTATGGTACTCTACATTGGGAGACTTCCACGTCCAGCATTGAGGATGGGGCTTCTGGAATTACGAGTTACCATGGATGGTCTTGGTAGCCATGATAAACTCAGACAGCCGCCCACCTGTTCCTTCCATTCTAATCCGTTTGTCCCAATGTGACGTTCTTCAGACGTTTCTCTTGGTCCAATCTTGGCGTTGAAATCTCCAATGATGACTTTGAAGAATGTGTGGTGCTCTCTGTAAAACTTCTCCGAGTCCATATAGAACGCTTCGACTTTTTCGTCATAGTTTGATGTCGGCGCGTAAACGACGAAGATTCTCAAAGCCGGAATTGATCCACGTCTTTTTAATCGTAAACGTCCGATTCGGGTTATAAGTTGTTCGAATGAATCGATGTTCATGGACAAACTCGTGTCGATGAGAATGCCGACGCCGCAGACTCTTCTAGTATCGCATGTTCGAAGGAACAGTTCCTCTCTGATGTCATGGACGGCGTTGAAAGGCTGGTGTCTTCTCGTCTCGGCCAGGCCGATGACGTCGGACTTTATCCTTTTTGCCTGCATGGGCAAGTCTATCGAGGACTCGGATGCAAGTGTACGTGCACTGTAGGTACAGTTCGTTACCATAGTTTTTTGAAATCCAGGCAGCTTCCATTGGCCCTGAGATTTTGGCAGCCTCTCCGTACTCGTCCTACCCAATGCTGCGAAGTTGGGGGCTCTTTCGGAATCAGCGGAATCAGGCCCGTTTTTTTACTGTGTTTAGCATTTTTGATTCCCTCGTATAGCTTGCTGGGCTCTGAACGTAGGAGCTGTGTTCCCTCACGGGTAGCTTGCCAGGCTCTCCCATCGTGGTCATGGAGCTTATTTGTAGGAGGAGACTCCTATCTGCCTCCCATATACTTCCCGGTCGCTTGATTGCAGGCTTCTGGCCGAGTTGATGGTCTGCAATTAACCCCCTATCCGCTACCTGGTGACGCGCAACGTAGCCTCGCGACTAACCGGCTCGAGATCCCTCATCTGGGGGAGATCAGTATACCCCCATCAACGGAGATCCTCAAAACAACATCGTTGGGAAAGTAAAGGTTTGATAGGTGGTGCCCATCCGTGCCACGCCCTTGCCATCCGAATCCTCAGCATTGGTTACGAAATTGGGCTATACTTTTGACTATTTAATCGATTATTTCTTAGCTAAACAATGAGCGTCTTCTTTGATTTCAGGATTCCGATCACAAGCTGAATCTCAGTAAAAACACTCAGATGTGATTTTTCTCGGACAAAATATTGTGGTCTTTTCTATTGCGAAAAGCAGAACAGCCGTTCACGGCTGCTAAACCTATTATACATCTTGTAATAGTTCCCAGGATCGACTTTCTCTTAACCTCGGCATTGGAATATGGATGTGTCGTTTTCTTGTTCAGCAACCGCGAGGTTTTTAAACAGCATACATTTACTTCCATAAAAACACAATACAATACAACGCTAGCTGACGTTTCGGCAGTATCGCCTTCTTCAGAGCCTGGAAGGGTATGCTGATATACAATCTACTAGGCCAAACGCTTCAATAACACTTACAAAAAGACGAAAGACTCTTTGGTAACTACACGATCAACAACTTCTCGAAAAACCCACCGCTTTTTCGTGACTTCCAATGAGGAAGTTGAGAACAGCTGATTATAGTCGCATGTGGTTGACGACTGCACCATCCCATATCAAAAATCGATGCGAGCGTACGAGATCAGGTCGCGTATGATCTCCGGGCATTCGTCCCTGCTATTCATTGTAGGGCTTTTGGCATTGATCCAAAAAGCCTCAAGGAGTTTTCGCGCTGGTGTTTTGGACTCCTGTGCAAGGATATTGACTTTCACTTCAAAATCGTCTCCGCTATGCTTTTGTATCCTATGCGTGCCTAGTGGGGTGCTTCGTCTTAGTTTTCGTTTGCCATCTAGGTGTTCTTTTATACGGATACACAAAGGTCTGCCCGTTTCGCCAATATATTCATCTCCGCAATTGTTACACGAGATCAGGTATATCGTACCTGAACTCATGCAATCACCGTCCCTGCCGTAAGGGCAAATTACGCAATTTGTTGTTTCACACAGACGGTCATACAGGCGGTTGCGAACTAATTGGCGACGTAGAGTAGTCGGTGGTATTTCAACTATCGCTACCGATTCCTCTAGATCTGCCCTTCTTAAGCATCGTTTTATAGCTGCGCTTACTTCATCGCTTATAAAAGGCAACATAAACGGGATTTTGTTTTGGCCAAGCGTTTCGCGTGGGCGCGTCGTACTCCTTGTAAACTTATCTCGTGGGGTTACTATTTCGTAGCCATTGGAGATGGCTATTTGCCGAGCCAAGTCGCGCGATTCTTCCTTTAGTTCCCTGGTAGTGCACACAGAGGTGGCTGTTCGAAACATGTTTCTCACAATCGCCCTCTTTGTGTGTGAAGGGTGGGAAGAAAGGAAATGGACAAGGANTATATTCATCTCCGCAATTGTTACACGAGATCAGGTATATCGTACCTGAACTCATGCAATCACCGTCCCTGCCGTAAGGGCAAATTACGCAATTTGTTGTTTCACACAGACGGTCATACAGGCGGTTGCGAACTAATTGGCGACGTAGAGTAGTCGGTGGTATTTCAACTATCGCTACCGATTCCTCTAGATCTGCCCTTCTTAAGCATCGTTTTATAGCTGCGCTTACTTCATCGCTTATAAAAGGCAACATAAACGGGATTTTGTTTTGGCCAAGCGTTTCGCGTGGGCGCGTCGTACTCCTTGTAAACTTATCTCGTGGGGTTACTATTTCGTAGCCATTGGAGGTGGCTATTTGCCGGGCCAAGTCGCGCGATTCTTCCTTTAGTTCCCTGGTAGTGCACACAGAGGTGGCTGTTCGAAACATGTTTCTCACAATCGCCCTCTTTGTGTGTGAAGGGTGGGAAGAAAGGAAATGGACAAGGATGCGGTAATTACCGGAGAGTTCTTCGTCTTCTTGTAAGTGTTATTGAAGCGTTTGGCCTAGTAGATTGTATATCAGTATACCCTTCCAGGCTCTGAAGAAGGCGATACTGCCGAAACGTCAGCTAGCGTTGTATTGTATTGTGTTTTTATGGAAGTAAATGTATGCTGTTTAAAAACCTCGCGATTGCTGAACAAGAGAACGACCTATTATACATTATAATTGCCTTTATTTGCAAAGAGTCCATTTTATGGTCAACATGTGTTTATATTGTTGAGCTCAGACGAGGTTGATACGGGAAGTCGTAAGCTCGTGTAAGCCCAACAATATAAACACATATTGATTACTACAGTACCGAGGCTAAATGACGGTCGGTTTCAAAACATTTCATGGTCGTTCAGTACTAGCAACAGTGAAAGATAATGGAGTACGGAAGATGATGCTCTCGGAGTTGGTTAATTCTTCATGCATTCGACTCCAGTCGTGACGTCGTCGAGGCGACTGAGTGTGGTGCATTTGGTCAATGCTATGGCTTCTACTGGCCTACCGATGGCCAAAATCACTGCTGTCAACCTCCCAGAGTATGCTCTTACTAATTTTTTTGACTCAATCAGAATAGGTGCTTGATTAACCATTATCCCTAGATACGGGGTCGAAACAAAGATCTAGTCTGTATTGCAGGGCGTACTAAACCATTGTGCTACACGAGCAACGATTGCGGCAAACACATGTATCAGCTAAAAGTAATAGAAATAGTTTTAATGTCACGAATTAAACAGGTGGATTAAACCAAGAACAAAGAAATTAATGATGATACTAACTTTTCGTGGCTGCCGTCAGACACAGCAATATAGTTAGGCTGTTCAGAATCCGATAGAGGTTTATGTGAAGTGCGGTGAATTTGTAAAGAGCATAAAGAAATGTGACATTGAACAACACACTCGAAATAATCATGAAGATGTTTATATAACAGGTAATTCCAAATACCACTAATTCAACTTCTTCAGGAAGTTGGAGGAAACCGAAGACGTCTTTAAGATGCATTCTAAAATCGTACCATTACATGTTTACTCACAGTGATTTCAAAAAAGGAACTCTGCTTCATAACTGGGTCACTCATGTTTTTTCCTGGACTCGTCTGAACAAAAGACAAAACGGTGAATTAAGGGTAATCGCCTTTCTATTCTTTTACTTAACTAACATCACACTGTAGACTGCATAGGCCGCACAAAGTTGTTTAGAACAAACAGTAAAACATCTTGAATTACGACAATAGCTTCTAGAAAGTTCTCTGACAAGACCTCATGAAACAACTGGCTTACTCCAATAATGCACAACATATTCGAATAACATTAAGAGAACCGTAGCTGCTGCTATTTCAGTCTTTATGTCATGCATAATGAATTAACCATTATAAAGCAAGAATTATAATGTGATAGAGTAGTTCCATCCTAATTGCTTTCCACATTTTAAATTGGCTGTGATGTAGACACTTTAAGAGCAAAGTTTGCTCATTTAATTACGTGGTGAGAAATAAGGGATAAAGCTCTCGGTGTTGATCAATTTTTGAGCATGCGCCAAGTACTCAACTTCTTTGGGTAACGTCGGAGGTGATTGAATGCATATCTGACCTTTACAACGACTCTCAGTGGGGTACCGACGTATCGAACCAGTGCTGCTAACCCCCCAGGCAAGTCTGGTACCGTTTTGCCAACCCTGGAGGAATGGAAGGTTTGGTGGGCCATGGGCGTGGGAATCGAGCTCTTGTGTATTGCAGAGCGCCTCTGACCACTATGCTATGCGCGCCCTTTTGCGTTGCATAGTAACTCGTGATAATTCATTTTATAATAGTGAGCTAACTCACTAGTAAACTCTACAGCTTCAGGCAATACTGTTCCTCTTCTTTTTCTATTACCATCTCTTGTTGTTTCTCGGCAGCTTTTTTCTAACTAAGAAGAGAGTTCATTTTTAATCTTTCTTATTTTATTTGACTCGTCTTCACATCTACTGTGCAGGTCTCAGCATTTCTCACACTCAGTTCCCGCGTCCAGTGTCCACGATGAGCTCACAACTTTACGTGTGGTTTCAGTTGATGCTTGGTCAATTTCATTTCATCTTGAATGTCGTTGAAAGCCGGTCGAACAATTCTCCTTAGAGTCCTGAGATAACCGGGTTGGAGCGTTCCCAATTGGATTGCAAAGAATGTTTTCCCAAACAAGTCCGGTAGTACGGTACAGTTTCCCGATCCCTGAGGGATGAGAGGCTTGGTTGGCTCGGTGCGGAATAGAGCTACCGCTATGCTTTTGATTACTGAAATCACTACCAGTGTGCTTTTTATCCCATAGAGAGTGAAACTACAAGAAAGAACTGTAGAAGGTACTACAACTTACAAAATACAGACAAAATTGCAATCCATGCTTGGAGACTCATGACGTACGTTTCCGGTGTAGCTTCTTGCCTACTCACTCAACTCTCCTCTTTCTATTGAAGACAACGTTTATATTAAAAGATTACGAATACAATTCTTCACACGTAGAGTGGGTTCAAAGTATTTCTCAGCGCCAAGCGTGTAAAGATGTACATGCCGATATTTTTTAAAACAGATGGAAGAAAACAATTTTCGGCCTATTATGCCATAAATATCCAAATGTTTTCAAGAAAGTTTTTTTATCAAGAGAGAGAGTAAAAGGAGCGCTGCAAGTTTTATATGGGTTTCTCTTTACTAAATGTATTCGCGAGGTGAACACAACAGAGTACAATGGAATAGTGACGACCATCACCACCACTGAAGTGAAAAGGAACTGGATTCAAATTAGTTCAGTATTGAGAACGAGTACGGTTCAAGAACACATCTTCTGCAAATGAGCTTAATCAGACCTCGAGATGAATCAACGGCCACCATCGTGAATAATGCACAATACCTCCTTCCCTTTCTCATAATTATCATCTAATAAGCGGGTTACGTGCTTGTTTGAGATTCATCTTCTCGCTCTATATCTTCCTATAACTATCCAGTTGTTAGGAGATATTTCACGTCCCACAGCAGCCCGTATTTCGATGGCAATCCAGTGTTTTCAATCGAACGACAGCTTTCTTAAGGTATCAAGGAGGTACATATCACTTCCCGCCTTCTATATTAGTCATCGTACCTTCCGTAGATCTAAGAGGCGATTCGGGTCCCCAGCAGCACATAGGTCTGAAGTGTGAAGAGCCCGAAAAGGCAGTGTGCCCTTAGCCGGCACTACAGCAGAACGTTACGAGAAACCCGTAAGGTAACCATTATCTAAAACGGGAAAGGCTAAAGGTCTTATACCAAAAAGGTGCGTATTCTAGGCTACATCTGAGATACGTTAGGAAGCATTGTATACTTTATCGGTTACCCTATATTTCTTTTGGATATTTAAAACACTTTTCGTCGGCATGAAGGAATGCGTTTCAGTATTGTGATATAGAAGGTCTTCATTGAAAGTCTTCGTTTTAGAGAAACAAAAACTATAATAACTAAGTTAATAGTTCCCAAGGTCGACTTTCTGCTAACCTCGGCATTGGATTAAAAATCTGTCGTTCTCACTTTTACAGCAATCACGGGGTTGTTATTCAGCACACGTCTACTCCCTTACACATATAACGCATACAACACAACGGTAGCTGACGTTTCGGCAGTATCGTCTTCATCAGAGCCTGGAAGAGTACACTAATATGTAATTTACTAGCTGAAACGCCTGAACTGTACAAAGGGAAAGATGAAAATCTGGGAAATAATTACACGATCGCCGGCTTCTCGAAAAACCCATCGATTTTTACTTCCCTTCCACCAAAGAAGAATAGCGGATAGTCGGATATCGACGACGACCACATCAAAAATCAATTCTGAGATACGGGGCTAGATCATGTGTTATATCAGGACATTATTCCCTGCTACTCATTCACGAATTTTTGGTACTTATCCAAAAAGCCTCAAAAAATTTGCTTGTTGGTGTTTTAGTGTCCCCGTGCGATGATAGCGACTTTCCGAGTATGAAGATCCGATATTCAAGAATGAATAGCAGGGAAGAATGCCTGAGATAACATGTGATTTATCCGCCGTATCTCAGAATTGATTTTTGATGTGGGGTAGTGCACCCATCAACCATGTGCGACTCTAAGCAACTGTTCTTCCACGGTGGAACGCAGGCAAAAAAAGGCGGGTTTTTCGAGAAGCCGTAGATCTTGCAATTATTGTTCAGATTTTCATTCTTCTGTTTGTGCTGTTGAGGGATTTGACCTGGTGAATTACGTGCCAGTGTACCCTTTCAGGCTCTGAAGAAAACGATACTGCCGAAACGTCAGCTACCGTTGTGTTGTATGCGTTATATGTGTAAGGAAGTAAGGGTGTGCTGAATAACAACCCCGCGATTGCTGTAAAAAGGAGAACGACTAAGTTAGTAGTTAAAACTAGGAAATGAGATGTCTGCCTCGGATCGAGAAGAAAATATTAAACCTGTGTCGTTCCTAATATGGTATTAAAACGATGCTCAGCGTAAAAAAAAAAGCCGTCACTTCTTTAACGGCAATCACGCTGTAGTAGTGCGATTCTAGAATTCCCGAAAGAATTAGCTTTCAAACGTAAACCTTTTCTTTTTTCCGCACTGTAATTTTTACCACTAACTAGCAAATACTCTACGACATTTGAGAGAAGACAAGGCCCAGGAGCGGCAGCAAAACCTAAGTGCAAATCCAAAGACCCTCGTGAACGGCTCATGCGAGATTGCAAACCAAATAAGAGAAACGCTGGAATCCACACAATATGTGAACTTCTGCAACATAAGCAATGACTGAAATATTTTGCAATGGCGAACGTTTTTGTAGGTCTGATATTTTACAGATCCTCCATCCTCTTTTCTCTTTTCTCCACCCGTCTCCTTTGCCGTCCTCTACCAGCTGGTCGCTCAATTGCAGAAGTCTTTGAATTTCACGGAAAAATGCAAAGGTGAAGAAGTAAGAAACCTCCACTCGACCAATAAAAGCAGTAGTAATGGCATGCTAAGAATATTCCCGCATACATCCCAAGGAAGATGACAGGTCGACTTCTACACGCACGGGAATAGAGGAATAAATTTTGTACTCACATTTACCACTCATTTCTTGAAGAACATAGTAAGTTATTGATAAATGCAAATCTCAAACAGACTACAAGAGTTATTTTTTTCCATTACAAAACCGCGTCTTTTAAAATAGTCAAATATCACGCTTGTTCCACATCTTTTGAGAAGCTGTTCCCACAACAGTCTCTCACTAACTTGATGACCCAAAGTGGTTGGGACTGTCTCTAGCCACTTCGCCATAAGTTCATTTTAGTTAATCGTTAATTCTTCACAAGTTATTGCCCGCGCCTACTAAATAATTTAATTTTTATTATATTCGTGATGAAATTCAGGTGGTTAAGTGGATTTAAAAAAGTCTATTGGAACAAGTAACTTTAATACTCCATAATTTTTTAATATTTAAATTGTTTCATATATCATACTCAAGTCAAATATAGTCCTGTTACTATTCTTAATTCGATCGGTGTTCCACTTCACCGGATTCAAATGGATGCGATAATGAACAACTACTTTGCGAGGAAGATCGCCTCGTCTGTGGACCATCGACTCGAATTCATCCTGGTCTGAAGACGTTACCCGAACAAATCATTTTTGTCAATTCTGTGGAGGTAGTAATAAAACATTTCTGGAAAAATTTTGTCAAACTCTCATGGCCAATACTTACTTGGTTACCTGAATGGCTTATATTCACTGACTGTATGATCCTGCTCATAATTTCCATGCGTTTCTCTGTCGAGCAATCGTCGTCCACGGCAGTGGTCAGGTTCAAACATGGTGATGTTCACGATGCCCATTCCATAATCGCGATACGCATACAGTAATGAAATCGTTGCCATCTGGGAAAGCAGATGGTTTACGTTAGCCGTAAACGAGTCTGCTCTCCGTTAGGATGGTCTACCAAGAAGACGCTTGCATTCTCTTAGAGTCCACTTTACTGTTCTTTTCGTCCACCTGTCATCTATTTTTCTTAATACGTAGCTCATCTGTGTTTCACTTTTGATGTATATTCTCCTGGATCCCAAAAAGGGATAGGTTCCGAAGATCTAAGCTGCGCATCCCAGCTAGACGTCCTGAATACCGGTTTGACTTCAGAAAAGATCGTCCAAGTACTCTATAACTCTATGAGTACTACGCAATATTCGTGACGTGGGCGAAGTATCGGGCCACGTCTCTGCTGGATAACAGGGCGCTGGGAGAAATGTTGAGCAGAAAAGATGGACTCGAAATTTTGGGCCCATTAACTGGTCGGCGGCTTCATTGAGTGGCTCGAATGCGGATCATGATGCCCTCCTTTTTCCGTCTAATTCTTCTTTCATGCCGTTCTCCATGCTCATTAAATGTCAGGGTACACGTACGTGAACTCAGGGAATTATCCACTTCGATTTGTTCAAGTTCGCACCATTGTTTTTTTCATGAATAGGGTCTTCGTCGCGTTTATGCGCAGTCCAATCTTTTCTCTGGTTTCGTTGAGTTTACTGAGCATCGCCTCTGCTCCACTGATACTCCTCCAAAAGATGACGGCCTCACACTCGAAACGTAGTTTTGATGGGAATTTTCCATCAACACATGTAACCTTTTCGTCCCAATCGAGTGGCTTCATTACCTGCTGCACTGGGGCATTTAACAGCTTTGACGATATAGTGTCGCCTTGTCAAAGCCCTATTCCTATGTGTATGGTGAGTGGTCGATGAACGGTTCAGATGTGGTCCATGCAGCATATTTCCTGTCAGAATCCTTCTTGTTCAAGTGGTTGTGTCTCATCCAAGGTACTCGATAATCATAAAATTAAAATCTTTGCAACCAGCCTATAGAGAACACTCAAGAAGCATATTGAACTACAACTTAGAATATTCCTTCGTTATTTTTATTGCAGTGGAATCAAGCTTTCTTGTGTATGATGACCATGGGCAAAGTTCTGCACTAGTCTGGGATTTTCTCGTACTGAGGCCAAGTGTCAGGTGGGTAGCGAAAAGTACATGTAATTTTTGACCTCCAGCTCTACGAAGTCAACGGTGATATTATCAGGTCCTAGAACTGTGCCGTTCTTCACGCTTTGTGTCTCAAATCGAACTTCACAGGAAAGAATCTTAGGCGGTTTCTCACCAGCGAGAATTTCAGTGCCTAACGCTGGAGTAGGAGACCAGAAAAGTGCGTAGAACTTTTCCGTTTTCAATTCCATATCATGGCGGGATGTAGTGATAGTCGGATCTTCGTTCATTGGGACGTGTGAAACATTACAGTTGCAAGGATCTCGATTGCGCTTCTTCCAGCTAGATTATTTTGAGCTCTTTCCAACAATTGTTCCATATATACAGCTGTAATCCTCCTGCAAAGGTCTTTTGCAGCTAGCATTTATTATTAGTCTTATTAGGAGTGCTGCAGTGGAATCAAGCTTCAGTGTCGTTTCCCTTTCGAGCAACTCCCTAACCCTTGATAGGGATTCCGTCTCTAGTTTTTGTGTTAGAAACTAGGACGAATGTGGCACAAGTTTTAAGTCCTTCGACAAGCAGTTTATGGTGCTTGGTTGGGTGTTATTTTATCTACCAATCATATAATGCCATTCATTCATTGAAAATATCCTCTTCATACACGACTTGTTTCGTTCTTCTTGGACGATGACAGGTGTTCTTTTCCGTCTCATGGCTCAAACGAATCTTTGCACGGAGGAGGGGCGGTGATCAAATCTAATACAGGATTTAGGTACCACTGGGGTGTCAAAGAGGCACCATTTTCTGTTCGTGGGAATATGGTCGGCTTCCTCATTAGTAATACCGTTAGCAGACTCCCGTGTCCACCGGCGTCTTTTTTTCTTCTCGAAAAATCTATCTCTACCAGGAAGGCATGCTGTGGACAGGAGTCCTACACGAGGATCTCCATTCTCACTTCCTTTTTCTGTTCCTACATTCGTTAGCAGTTCCTGATCTCGCGTTGAAGTCCCCAACAACAAATTTGTAACAATACTACTCATTGTGGACTACTTTCTCCAACCGGTTGTAAAACGCGTCCAGTTCGCTATCATCGGCTGTACAAGTTGGTGAGTAACAGTTGATCATGCTGATCTTCTTCTGATGTACAAGTTGGAGAAGAAGAATGACCAAGCGCAGTGATAGGATTCCGTATGAGGTGACTAGATAGGAAATAGATTCGTGCACGATAAAGCCAAAGTCTACGACATTTCGTCACGGAAATTTCACTCCACGAATGACAAGGATTCCGTCACTTAATTAGCGTATATCGGCCTTCCTGCTTCTTGTACTTTTTAAGGTGTTCACAAGGAATTTGGTACGATTTTAAGCCCTAAGAAGAGCATAAGAAGAGCTCGGGTCGGCATCTGAAGAGTGTTGTGGTGCTATAGGTGCAGAGCAAGAAGCAGTCTCCATAGAGTGACGCGGGTGTGCTCGTTTTGTCCTCTTTATATGATGACCTGTGCAGCTCGAGATTTGATCACCTATTGTTTCACCACCCGACGTCGACGATGGAAGCGCCCATTGGGCGTTATACTAAGACGGAAATATTGTTTCTTTAAACATTGTGGTCCACTGGAGTCCCAAGGTCGGCTTAACTGAAGCCTTCCTCAAGCCGTCACTACAGGCCCTCTCCTAGACAATTACCGCCCTTGTTCAATTAGTTTTACACCAGAACGGTGATGATTTCTGACGTTGGCTTAGTCTTACTTAGGCTCTCGAATGGAAACGGAGTGCACTTTGTCAGCTTTATAGGCTCTGCGGCGAGAATAAAACCCTCGCTGTACATCGCTGCCGGATAACCAGAAATGGCTCATGACTATCACGTATTTTTGAGAGGCACAAGAATTACTGCAGCCACAGGAATCTCCAGATATGAACAAAACTCAGAACCGTATCTGGGTTTCGAATCTGCGACTACTTTGCCAGGAGCTCACATGCTATTCACCACACCAACCGAGGCTCTTGCCTTGTCTTTCTCTCAGCCATGTTTCTACCGTAACGGCGCTATGGGAGAAACAAAATGGCTAAGAGGTACGCAGAGCAAAAGCGTCGGTTGGTGTGTTGGGTAGCACGTGTGCACTCACAAAGGGCAGTCGCCGGATTGAAGACCAACCGAGGTTTCGAGTTTTGTTCATATCCCAACATTCTTCTTACATAGTACCTTGATACGATAAGGGAATAAGTAATAAATAAAAGTTAAAACATTATGATGTAATGTTTAACGATTTGTTTTCTGCCTTCTATAATTTTCATGGCAGGTTACTAAGCGAAATACAACCACAACGTTGCTGAGATATTTGCAAAACTCTGTACCGCAGGCGTCTATGGTGGGGAACGAACGCGCTATTGTCCTTTCCGGGGAATAACGCGTTCACCACCACACCATGCGGGTCCTTCGTTTCGCCTGTCTCTCAGCTATTTCTATCGATCTTTTTGCCACAGCAATCACCCGTCAGCGGGGTTGATCTGGGGAGCGCAAATCAACATAGAACATAGATGCGAAGGACCCGCTTGGTGTGGTGGTGAACGCGTTAATCCCCGGAAAGGACAATAGCGCGTTCGTTCCCCACCATAGACACCTGCGGTCCAGAGTTTTGCAAATATCTCAGCAACGTTGTGGTTGTATTGTGATGTAACTTTGGAAGAGGTAACCGTTAGAGATTAATAAGTGGGCTCATAATGAAAACCATGGAAACTAGCCATCTCACTTATTTCATTACAGGTCGGATCATCTATTATTTGATCCGCTTCCAATAAATCGACTAAAAATTTAGGGGAAAATATGATAATGGCGGCAGAAAGGTTGGAGCCTTGTGAATACAGATAATACAAAGAAAGTGACGTCATAGGTCAATTTGTCGAGCACTGGCATTTCAGAGAAGTTTCAAGCATAGCCGAAGACCTGGACATGAGAAAAGACCATAGACGCTATTTGAAAGACCTCTTTTCGTTTTTCTTTTTCTAGAGTAAAAAGTGTAAGGTTCTGATCAGTAGCTTGTAGTTGATTGCTTCATGTTAGTGAAAGGAAACTACTGTAAATTATTTCCAAAATAAAGATCGGCAGTTCATGGAAGGAACTGGTTGAAAGCTTCATATTGTCAATGTGTGAAAAAAAATGCAGAAACGCTACGATTTAACTTCGCCAACGAAGGGGTTACAGAAGTGAGAAGGTAAGAAACGAAACGGAGGATGATGATCAGATCTGACTCACTATTCAAATTGGACTACACGACAATGAAAAAATGTTACAGTGAAAAAATTTTTTTCTATTTTTATTCTTTTATGTACTATCTGTGCGTATACATTGTGCGAATTCCTGGGTTTTCCTATTTGACCGGTTGTCCTCTTTCACCCATCAGCTATTAGACCCTTCGGGCTTCCGTGTGGTGTCGGCGAAAACAAAAGGCAGAAAAATCTACACATAGGAATTAGAAGAGGGAACTCTTGTTGTTCCTGTAGTGAAGATTCACCGTCACATGTCGTTGGCCTTGGTTTTGTGGCGCAAGCATTTTTTAGCTATCGGGTCATCTCACACAAGATCATGCTACTTTACTTGGCCGCTTTTGTCTCTAGTATCCATGTCGAAGGAGGTTCAGTTTCATCAACACCGGCTGACCATCCTATTCACTTGGTCAAGGCAAAATCAACGTATTCTGAAACGAGCTGGAGCAGACAATTTACAGTGAGTGGTCCTTCTACAAATTCCTTGTTGGAGACCCCAATGCAAGCGTTGGGAAGGACCAACGAAAATGAGTGCTAGCTAGGAAAATTTGAAACAAGAAGTCGAACTTTACCATCAGAGGTTATCGTTGAAATTTTTGTATTCAGTCGATATCTTGTGCAACGCATATCACCATGTTATGCTTCGTGCTTGGAAACCTCTTTTGTATAGTCGTTAATTTGGAAAAGGAGCTGTTTTTTGGATAAGTTCATTTCGGTGGCATGAGAGCCGTGCTTGTGGTGAGAGCCATCGTCAGGGGTTCTATGGTGCCGTTTAGAAGGAAACGGAGACGTTTTCGCTGTAGTTTCAGCACTGATATTTGCATGTTCTGGACACCGTTTCGCTAAGTTAAACTATTGAAAATAGTAGTATAGGTGCAACCGTTCTGTAGCCGTATACTCGAGTGGCCAAAACCTTCTGCCCGTAGAAAGGTGAGGCGTTCATCAATCTCTTTCCACATAGTGAGTCTATTCTCTTTCGAGGTTCTATTCTCGTAGCACTCTATTGACGTTATGAACATCACACTCAAAAAATATCCTACAAAATATTTGCAGCTAAGATTTCTCACACATTGCTGACAATCTCTAAGACGAAAGACTTTTGTAAGTAACAATCTTTACAAGTTGCATTTATTATAGCCAACAACAGTTCACATATTTCAAGTAAGAGTAATAATCTTGCGGTAATCCTATAATTAACACTTGTTGCTACTATTATAGAAAGATTCCAGATAGAAATATTGTTTTAGCTACATCGAATGTTTACCTACTTTTTTGATTACCTTTTTACCTACAGTTTTCGATTCCTTAACTTTGTTAACGATTTCTAGCAGCCAAAATGGAGTTTCCACCTGTAATTTCTACCAAAACACGGCTAACTAAAAGCAGACCCGCGAGCATTCAGAGCCCGAGCAGTGGGGCGAGGATAAGGTTCAGGAGCAATGGTAACTTACCCGACAGCTCACATACACAGCGAATTCTACAAACTTTGCAGACAAGTTGGAAAACTTTCTATTTCAGCAAGACGGAATTCTGATCTTCTACAGTCTGCAGCACCTAGTTTTGACATCGCTTTTCTGTTTTCTTCCGAACAGGAACAACCAAAAAGCACTGGAAGAACGCAGAAAAACCAAATTACAGAGAGAAAGCAGAACAGAGTGGATGAAGCTAGTTGCATAGCAGGACGTAGAGACCAGTATGAATTGATGTCCAATCGCAGCAAAAACGCTGAGAAACTAGTCTTAGATAGATACGTCAACCATACGGTTTTAGCAGCCGATCTATAGGTGATAAAGAGTTTATCTATCTCTTTCAGTAGGCTCAGCGCAGTGGCTAGAGGTGCCCTGCCATTAACACAGGATCGGGAATACTCAATAACGAGTGACTGGCTCACCAAAGATTCCGTAACCTTGGTATTAGCAAAGTGGAGCCGGATTTGTCAAAAAAAAAAAAAGGAAAAAACACTGGGTTGATACACAGGTGAGACTCATAAAGTATGTCGTCCACAACTAATGCCTGATATTATTTATTATAGATAATCCACGCAACGTCGCACAACTAGTCCATTTTTAAGGACGTGTTTTCATTCTATAATTTTTGATATATTAAAGGTTTTCATCCATGTAATAGTTCCCAGGATCGACTTTCTATTAACCTCGGCATTGGAATATGAATGCATCGTTTTCTTGTTCAGCAATCGCGAGGTTGTTAAACAGCATACATTTACTTCCAAGAAAAACACAATACAATACAACGCTAGTTGACGTTTCTGCAGTATCGCCTTCTTCAGAGCCTGGAAGGGTATACTGATATACAATCTACTAGGCCAAACGCTTCAATAACACTTACAAAAAGACGAAAACTCTGTGGTAATTACATGATCAACAGCTTCTCGAAAAACTCACCGCTTTTTCGTGACTTCCAATGAGGAAGTTTAGAACAACTGATTATAGTCGCATGTGGTTAACGACTGCACCATCCCACATCAAAATTCGATGCGAACATACGGGATCAGGTCGCGTATGACCCCCGGGCATTCATCCCTGTTATTCATTGTAGGGTTTTTGGCATTGATCCAAAAAGCCTCAAGGAGTTTTCGCGCTGGTGTTTTGGACTCCTATGCAAGGATATTGACTTTTACTTCAAAATCGTTTCCGCTATGTTTTTGTATCCTATGCGTGCCTAGTGGGGTGCTTCGTCTTAGTTTTCGTTTGCCATCTAGGTTTTCTTTTTGATCTTGACTACTTTCTACTTACTTTTTTACTTTACTTCAACCTTTCTTTTCCACCGAATAATAAAAATATTCTAATATGAAATACGTCCAGGCTCTGAGGAAGACGAAGTCGCCGAAGCGTCAGCCATCGATCAGTAACATAAAAAACAACGACAACAACAACGAAGACCTGTACTAAACTCGCGTCAGCCTAAGAAGATCGGTTTATAAGATCACATAAATAAATATATTAAGTATCAAGTAAAATGAAGCTTTATCTGGATAACATTGTCAAGCACCCAGAGCTAAGTGGCAAACACCTAAGGCGTTTAGGAAGTCGTTGTTAAAAAGTGGTGGGAAATCTTCGAAGTGCCGAGACTTGACAAAATACATAAATAAAAGCAATGATTATTTTGGTACGCTTATTTATTTCTGAATAACCCTACCACATCAACACATTCGCAACAAATTGGATAAGAGCTTACCCTTTTTTGCCTTAATTCTTCAAGTTAGTGAACTGAAAAGGGCACTTAGGACTCTAATACCTTGAAAACCTCTAAGTGGCCATTCCAGATCACGGACTTAAAGAATTAAAAGCAAAAAAGGATAAGCTTTTGGCCTTGACCAATCGCTGATGGATACGCTATGCATTCGATTTCATTACACATCGTTAAAGGAGATTGATGTATGAAATGCTGAGATATTTGCAAAACTCCGGACCACAGGTGTATGCAGTGGAGAACGAACACGCG
>UYYA01004552.1:0-54983 GCA_900624975.1 Angiostrongylus costaricensis | reverse complement strand
AGTGCGCTGCTCCCCGGTAAGGACAACAGCGCGTGTTCGTTCTCCACTGCATACACCTGTGGTCCGGAGCTTTGCAAATATCTCAGCATTTCATACGAGTTATAATTCGAAACATAACCTACCATTAAGAAGAAAAAGGCAGTAAATAAAAGAGTTAAGATGGAGATTGATGTATTTTCGCCCTGCACAACAACTTGCGATTGCCAACCGATGTATCAAGTCGGTGCCATTATCCTCCCAAACAAGTCTGGTAGCAGTTCGCCGAACCCAGAGTAATGAAGGCTTGGAGAGGCTGAGGTGCGAGATTGAACTAAGGACCAAATGTGCATTACAGAACACCTTTATCCACTGCTCTAGTCGCTCCCTATTCAGTGGGCTACACTGAACTTTCAGTCCTGTTGCGTGTGCTCATTTGGTTGCTAATATAGAGCAGATCGGAATAGGAAGAATGACACTACAAAACCACTCACTACACCTAATGATTTACTGGAAACCTTTTTTTGGACAACTTCGCCTAAATTTACAACTAACTGGTATTTAAATTTAATCACTCTGATAATAATAGCAATTGGGACCAGCGAAATAGACAAAGCATAAATTGCAAAGCCTATCCAAGCGCTAATAACAATGTATTTGCACTATGAGGGTGTAGGACCACATGGTAATTAATAGCATATATAGCATTCATAACCAAAGAAGTTGTTGTTTTTTTGTTTTTTTGTTTTTGTTGTTTTTTTTCCAGTTGTTTGAAATAAGTTTGAGTATGGAATTTACACTGAAAATGAAATATAACTCTGTCAAGGATCGACAAAATGTGGAAGAAAAACCAAGCTTACCTCGATGTTAACTCTAACACCCTCCAAATTGCGTGATACTCGTGGAGATACTTTTTCGACTTCCCTTTTCGTAGAGACTGAAATTTTGTGGCTACGGCTTATTTCTTATAAAATCGTATATTTGAAGCCTAAAAGCTGAATGGTTCGTTTCCATGAAAAACCACCAAACGACCCTTAGCATGTTTCCCGTTTAGGTTCATTAGTACGGTAAAGTTTTTTTCCTTATAGCCCCAAGCCCATTTCATCACCGCATCCAGCCGCTTACCGGTCATTGTGAATATCAAGAATTCACGGCAATGATTTACTTCAAGCTGCATTTTCCGTTGACAATCGCGTTCTCCTTTTCTTCTTGCACGGGCGAACTACCTCTTTGGATGATATTACAGTTGCACAACGCAGTTAAAAAAAGAAAAAACAATGGCTCAGGGTCAGAATATGAAGTGAATATCACAAAAAGCTGCGACAAATTAGTATGACGAAATCCTTTTTTAACTCGACAGTTCATAATACCTATTGTGTGGGTCTCATCACTTCTTACATTGGATTCGTCTCCAGGCAACCATTTTTCACGAAGGCTTTCTAATTGTCTACGTGTGAGTTCTGTTGCTGCTTGAGAATTTTTTAGTCTTCGTCACGAATGTCGCTAAATGCTGGTCCAGTTTGTTCTCGCTGCATTCATCGGATGAGCGTGCCAGGGAGTTTTCACGTAGATTGGAGCGAGTGAGTTGACCATCTGGCCCAGATTTCCTGCAGCAGAGAGATGGAGATTTTGTGCGCTCAGTGTGGGATCAAATATGCAAAGTGATCGAGATGAACGGAATGACCATCACTACGTTACTCGCGGCTTAATATGATGTAACAGGTTGCGGAACTCTAAGACCGTTACAAATGTGCAAATGGACGGAAATAGCCAGAAAATTCCCATGTGGGGCACCTTGCGACCGTCGGTGGTAACATTCTAAAATGCTTCACGGAGGAACTTTTGATGTAATACAGGTGATATATCGTATTCTCAGCGTATAAGTGATAGGCTGCCCCTCCACCGATGGGCGGTGTCTGCGTTTAGAGCTGTTGTAATTAATAGAAGGTCCACCCCATAGTAGGGTCTCCTAAGTTAAGACGGAGTTCGAAACTTAGAACCTGAGTCTCAGCAAAGGGCAAATCTTGGACAACAATCACCGTAATTCTAGTAACCACAGACTCAAAAAATGTTGAGTGCAGGAGATGTCGAATAGCTTTATCAGAGTTGTAATGCGGCAAAGGAAAACCTTACCCAACCAGCAAAAATTATCACTGTCATGAAAGCGAACGATTCAAGTGTTCGTGTGCATAGCTTATAACCTTAGTGCAAGAAGTATCTATTCAGTAGTACAATGGTGAAATTTGTCTTTGAAAACAAAAATAACGGCTTGCATTTGCGCAGTAGTTGAGTAGCTATTCGATATAGACGCTCTTCACCTTTGATGACTATTAATGGTATGACGGATGCTGGTGAGGACGTAAAGAAGTTAAATGCAAAATAACCGAACATCTAAATACTATTGGTATAACTCGTATATAATGCTGAGATATTTGCAAAACTCCGGACCGCAGGCGTATGCGGTAGGGAACGAACGCGCTGTTGTCCTTTCCGGGGAGTAGCGCACTTCACCACCACACCATCCGGGTCCTTCGTTTTGCCTGTCTGCCAGCTAGTTCTATTGATCTTTTGCCATCAGCAATCACCCGTCAGCGGGATTGATCTGGGGAGCCTAAATCGGCATTGAACCCAGTTTTGCAAATATCTCAGCACTATATACGAGTTGTATTTCGCAACATACCTTCCCATTAAAAAGAAAAAGGCAGTAAATAAAAGGGTTAAGACTATTGGTGTAGTAATTCTTCGCTTTCTTCTTGAGCAAACACGAGGTGTTATTTTATGCTTTCTTCACGAATAAGCTGACGTTTCAGCGGATTTAGCCTTCCTCGTCGGTCGTGGGAGTCACTATTGGTATAGACCAATTCGGAAACAGCATAAAATATTGCACCGAGATAAAAGAGAATGGCGGATGAAATATAGGCACGATTGATTGACCGTGATGTCTTGGCTTTCTCCTGCACCTGTAATCATTTGTTCTTATTCCTCCATTCAGTTCAATTCCTACGGTACCGTTTTTTATAGAAGTGGTGTTCCTTGTTTTCGTCTCTCAGCGGTATGCTTAGAAATCCATTGATTTTCATGAGTGAGAGATGATCACAAGTCATTAACCTGATTGTAACCTCATCGCAGTGGATTTCACATGAGTCTATTGAAATGAGAAAAAGAAAAATGAGTGGCTTTCTTTCTTAAAACTCGCGAAGTTGTTATAAAGCACGCGCTTACTTCCTTACAAAAACACTCGACACAGTAGTAGCTGACGCGTCGGCAGTATCGCCTTTCTTCACAGCCGATTTTGGAGCCGTGAAAGGCACGTAAAAACTGCTTTTAAGAAAGTGATACTACCGAAACGTCAGCTACGGTTGTGTTGTATTGTGTTTTTCTATGGAAGTAAACGTATACTGTGTAACAACCTTGCGACTGCTGAGAAAGAAGGCAACGCATTTATAATCCAATTCCGAGGTTAACAGAAAGTCGATCTTGGGAACTGTTACAAAAGGGAGAATGTTCCAGAGTTGAACGAAAGAAGAAAGGAGGATGAAGAGATGTTAGTGCGAAATCGGGGTATAAGCTGTTTCTTAATTTCAAAAGCTCATGGAATTGGAAAGCAGTGTTTATTAGTAGAACTTCGCAAGATCGTTTTTTCTTGTCTGAAATTGTGAGCAACGTTTCGAGGAAAATCTATTTTGCAGATCTACTCGCTGTTTATTCTGGATATTATAAAAACTAACTAAATAATACTTCTCTCCATCTATGTATCTTTTCATCTCTGTCTTTCTGCATCTATTCTCTATCTTTTTTGAGCCCATTCACTAAGATCGGAAATCCCATTCACGCATGCTCAAAGAAAACATTTTCTTTAAACTCCTTAGTTAGCCTTTATGGCCAAATAACTAGTGCCTTTTGGCGATGCACTATACATTCGACTCTATGAGCAGCGTTTTAGAAATGATTGAATGTATATTTAGTCTACAGAATGGCCTCGGTAGGTCTATCCATGAATTAAGTCGATGGCTTTTGTTGTTCAATATAAGACCGACCAATCTCCAAATTTGTGCTGGACGGCGCCCCGCGAACCGTCATGTAAAAAAAACGATGTTGATGTGACGGCACCTCTAGCCATTGCGCTATACGAGAACACAAATATTGGAGTACAAGAACAGCTATTGAGCGTACTCGGGGAATTGCATCAGGCCACGTCGTTTTTTCCAAGTCTTGAAGTTCAGACGATATACAATGGTGATGATCTAAAGCACTTCCTTCACTAAGATTTTATGAAGCGCAATAAATAAGCTAGACAGGTACGAATGCGATTAGTTTTAATTTTTTCACAGTTTTATAAAAGACATAAAGTTTCTTTCAGCTTATGACGACTGGAAATACTCACGACTGTGGCAGTAGTGGTAGAAATCACACACAGTGCCGCGAGATACTTTGATTCGTTTCTAAACCGATCTCCTAAATGAATGACAGAAGTGTGAACACTTTCGAAGTTCTCATCTTTATCTTTACTGTCTAAATTCAATAATTTTAACAAGTTTTCCACAAAACCCTACATCAAAAAATGTTGATGGTTCTGTTTTCTTGGGTGGCCAAGTGGTCTTCGCTGATTCTTATTAGACTGTTTGATGAAACACCCAGAATAGACTCCTTAAAACACCAGAGACCTGGAAGATTCTCAGACATGTCGTCGCAATGTCGAAGCCTCATCTTATGCTAGCATCTTGGTCGCTCGGGCTACCGTGTCATCTTTGTAATTGATATTAGTTACGGGAAGTTCCAAAACGAAAGCTTGTGGCTCCTTATCACATTCACTGAGTCGATGTCCATCTCATAAAAACCATAACTGGAACATAGATGGTTGGCACTTCTCTGTAGGTACACATCGCTTCCAAATACCACCATTAAAAAAAAGATTCAATTTTGAAGATAGAAGAATGATTGAACAATGCAAAAGAAGAAGGTCTAATTGCATCACATTGTTCACCTGTTGTTCTGATGATTGCCGACTGACTTGAGCGAAAGTCAGGACATTTTCCGTTGTTCTGTATTGCGCTCTAAAGTAGCGCAATAGGTACTGCCTGCTCTAAAAACTCACTGAACGTTTTGACCCTCTTTTAGGCTTTTTGCGAAGAATTCTGACCATCTGCTCACTGGTTTTGCTGCTGTACGTTTGAAATTCAACCTTTCTTTTTTGATCGTTGACGCACGTCGGAGCTTCGGATCCCTTCCCTCAGTTGTGTGACATAGGATACTCCTATCATCATCCTTTCGATTGCGCGTTCAATAACGCTGACTGTTCTATCATCTTGCATAAGCAGCGACAAGGTTTCAGGCGCATATGTTAAGACCAGGAGAAGGGAGGCGTGCGTTCTTTGCCCTCCTCACTATATTCATGATGCTTGCTCTTGAGAGTTCTCCAAGCTCCTCGCTTTCTCCTGCTGAACTCTGGAGCTTAGTGCTTCGCCATGTTAACTTTACGATCTAGAAAAACGTAGCTACAGCATTTAGAAATATTCATTATATTCATTCTGTTGAGTAGGACATATGAAACAAAACCGTTCTTCATGAACACCGCTCTCGCGAAATTTTATCATAAACTAATCTTTTCACAAGCGTTGTCAATGTTAGTTGGAATACGTTCTGCCTAGCTAATGCCTGGGTTTATAAGAACGATACCATCACCCAAGTGAATATGATGGAATTTCCGATCATTGATTTTCTCTCCCATGCTGTCCCATTTCAATGTGCGCAAGGGGTTTCCCAGTGTTGATCCCAATAGTTTTAACGAGATTGTATTGCGTTGCCAAACCTCTTTATATCGATGCTAATGTCGCTATCGAAATGTGACATTTCGATCGTTAAAAAACGATAAAACTCTCGGCGTAGATCAATCCCTGAGAGATGCGCCATGCATTTGACTTCATTAAGTATCGTTGGAGGTGTTTGAATGCAAATCTGGCTTTTATAATGACTCGCAGCGGCCTACCGATGTATCGAGCCAGTGCTGATATCCTCCTAGACAAGCCTGGCACCAATTTTCTGACGTCGGAAGGATGGAAAGCTTGGTGAGCGGATCTCTGACCACTGCACCACACGCTCCCTTGGCCCTGCACACACACATGGAATCGATCCCATCGCCCATCAAGTCTTCCATCCCTTCGGGATCGGCAAATTGATGCCAGACTTGTCTGGGAGGATTACAGCGCTTTCTCGATACATCGGTAGGCCACCGCATTGTCATTGTAATGGCCAGATATGTATTCAATCACCTCCAAACGATGCTTAATGAAGTCGAATGCATGGCGCATCCTTCAGGGTTTGACCAACGCCGAGAAGCTTATACTTCGTCCTTCCGGTCGTTAAATTTTTTAAATGGATCGTCATTTACAAAGTGGACTAGGAGATTTCCATGTCCAGGTTGAAATTGGGGTTCTGGAATTGCCAGCTGTCATGAATGCTCTTCCTCGTCATGATAAACTCAGACAGTTGTTTACCCTGCTTGTTTTATATTAACATGCCAATCCAAACGTTACTTTCCTAAAACGCTCTTCTGGGTCCAACCTTATCGTTTCAATCTCCAATAATAGATTTAAATAATGCATAATATTCTTTGTAGAACTTCTTTAAGTCCATATAGAACACCTTGACTTCTCCTTCGTCATAAGTCGACGTCGGTACGTAGACGACGAAGTTAAAGCCGGTTCTGATCCACGTCTCTTCAACCGCAAATTTCCGAGGATCGATGTTCATGGCCAGACTCGTGTTGACCAGAGCGCCGACGCCGCAGACTCTTCAACTCTCGCATGTTCCGAGGAAGAGTTCTTCGTCAGTGTTATAGGCGGTTTTGAATGGATAGCATCTTTTCGTTTTAGCTAGTTCGATGACGTCGCACCTTATCTTTCTTTTTTCCATGATCAAATCTTTTGTCGAGGACTCAAATACAAGTGAGCTTGCATTGAAGATACAAGTCATCACTTTAGTTTTTCGAGGTTTAGGCAGCCTAGAACGGCCTTGAAATCTTAGCGGCCTCTTCGTACTCGCTCTACCAAACTCTGCCTTATCGGAGCTTTTCCGAACTCAGCAGAACCAGGCCCGCTTATCGTACTGAGCTTAGTATTTGATACCCACGTAGAACTTGCTGATGACGGTTGGGTAAAGTTATGGGTAACTCCACAAGTGCATAACGTCACATCAAAAGTGGATGCGAATGTACGAAGCGAGATCACGTGTGATCTCAAGACATTCCTCCTTGCCATTTATTCCAGGGTTCTTACCATCTATCCAAAAAGCCTCAAGAAGCTTGCGCGTTAGCGTATGCTTTCGTATCTTATGCGTCTCTAGTAGGGTGCTTTGTCTCGTTTTTCCTTTGCCATCTTGATGTTTTTACACAGATATATAATAGTCTGACCATTTCGCCAATATATTCATATCTGCAAGTATTACAAGAAATCAAGTACATGGTGCATAAACCCATGTAGTCACCGTTCCTGCCATAAGGGCGAATTACGCACTTTTGTCTTTCACCTAGAAGACCATACAGGCGGTTACGAACTAGCTGACGACGTAGAGTAGCTGGTGGTCAGTGGTCATCCAAGTGAAGAATTTTTAACAACCATAAGAGGTTCCACTCTTGCAACCAGTTCCCTCAAATCGTGCAGTTCTCTCCAAATTTACCAACTTATCTAGCGGTATTCACTGCTTGTTGGAGGATTTGCTTCAGTTTCTCATTTACTTGCTGTGACGGCCTACATTTACATGGTGCAAAAGAACGCGCTGTGCCTGTGAGGTTTCCAACTTTTTATATCTTTTTAATCAAACAAGCTTGTTTTTTCTCTGAAGTTTCGTCTTTTCGTCTTTTCATGACGTACTCAAGTTGTTGCCAGAGGAGTCAGCAGTCAATTTTTATGAATCCAGGAGTTTATAGAGTTTCGATTTCGATATTCCTTCAAGATGACACAGATTTTTACGACTAGTTGACCAATTGACTGAAGACAGGCGTTGAAACAGATGGCTGGCAGATGGCTGATGGCCAAATTTCACAACCATTCAAAATGTCAACTACGACAGAATGCTACAGAACTTGAAGCTGAACGAACATATTAAGCTGTTCACTGTCTAGGAATAACGGTCGAAAAACAAAAAAATGAAAGTAGTACTGAAGTTAACGCAACATGGGAGGAAGGGCTATCTAAATTATTTATTTACCCATTTGGTCCTGCTCCACATATCATGCGAATTCCGGTACTTCTTCTATTTGCTTCGGTGTCTTGGATCCGCTATCCATTCCGGTCCTTGGATTTGTCTGTGGGCTGCTTTGCTGCTTGCATTGGCCTTCTTTATAAATGTCTTGAATCGTGGTAGACTTGATTCTATTTGGAATCCTATGACAGCCGTACTGCGATATTCCAAAGTCTTCATCACAGGCAAAAACTGACCCTGTAGGCATAGAAGTCTTGGTTGGCTAGGTATAGGGTCGAACAACCGACCACGCATTTCTCATTGGACGGCATCGCCAACCACTGCGTTTACCGTAGGAAAATCTATGCAATAAGCATAATAAAAAGAACTGGCACAAGAAACGAGTACAAAACATTCGTTTGTTGAATTGTAAAAACCTGCGTAAAAGTGGAAAAAATAAAATTAAAAGTTTTCTTGTGACTAATTTCAGATAAAGCAACTTTTTTCTGTAGAATAATACCGTTTCAAGACGCGTGTGGCGCAGTGGTTGGAGGCACCGCTGCGACACACACGTGGAATCGATCTCTGCGCCCGTGGCAGACCAAGNCCCGTGGCAGACCAAGCCTTCCATCTCTCAGGGATCGGCAAATTGGTACCAGACTTGTCTGAGAGGATAGCAGCGCTGGCTCCATACATCGGTAGGCAACCGCAAGTCATTGTAAAGGCCAGATATGCATTCAATCACCTCCAAATGATGCCTAGTGAAGTCGAATGCATAGCGCATCCCTCAAGGATTGATCAACGCCGAGAGCTTTACCCTTTTTCCTTTAAAACCATTTCAAATATGAAGATACTTTTTCGAGAAAACGCACAACTGCTAAACCATTTTAACAGTACTAACTTTTTATTCTTTCCACTTCTGCTCAACGAACACGAGGTGCTATTCCACTTCCCCACTTACGTAAAAGCTGACGTTTCGGCGGATTTCGCCTTCCTCAGAGCCTGGAAAGGTTACGTTGACAGCAACCTATTCGGCCAAACACCTTCATAACCAAACAGAGAAAACGCTAAACCAAGATTTCAATCACATTGAACACAGCTCTGCACACTCGCCGCTTCCTATGAGGTTTCCACTAAGTATGTCACGTAGAGACCAACCGCACAGAAATCACATGGAAGTATAATGTGCCCCTCACATCAGAAAAGCAGTTTTATACACTGCCCTATATCACGCGTGATAATGAGGCATTCTTCCCTGCGGTTCATTTTCGGATTCCTGGAATTAATCCAGAACGCCTCGAGAGTTTTGCGCGCATGTGTTCTTGATTCCTGCGCGAGAATCGTGACACGTAGTTTAAAGTCCTCCCGTTATATCTCTGGGTCCTATGCGTGGCTAGTGGACTATTTGGTTTATCTTTACCGACTAGGTGTTCTTTCATGCGGACACAGTGGGGTCTACCCGTTTCGCCAATGTATTCGTCACCACACGTCTTACAGGAGATCAGATAAACTATACCCGAGCTCATGCAATCACCGTCTCTACCACAGAGGCAAATTATGCAATTTTGAGTTGTACATAGACGGTCGTATAAGCGGTTACGAACTAGCTGGCGCTTAAGATTACTCGGTGGTATTTCAACTACGCTTACCGAATTCTCTAGACCCGCCTTTCCTAAGCAGCGTTTTATGGCTGCACTTACATCATTTGAGATGAAGGGTAGGACAAACGAGACCTTATTGTCGCTAGAGTTATCGTTTGGGAGCTTCCGATTTTCTCTACGCCTATCTCCAGCTACATTAAAAATGGCTATGTGCCGCTCCAAGTTCTAGGACTCCTCTCTCTGCTTTCTTCCTGGTTGGTTGCTGTTCGAAGCATGTTTCTTAGAAGCGCCCTTTTCGTGCTAGAGGGGTGAGAAAAGAGGTAGTGTACCAGAACGCTTTTGCTACATGGCTTTCGGTACCACTTCGTAAGGTAGCCATTTTCTGATAGGTTAATTTGGACGTTCAAGAATGGAAGCCATTTTTCTTTCGGTATCTCTCGTGTGAACTTGATATGCTCTGACTGTTTATTCAACAACTTGAAACACTTGTCCATTTCCTCTTTTGTCGAGCAAAGGACGAAACAGTCATCTATATAAAACGCTGCTTAGGAAGGATGGCTCTAGAGAATTCGGTAAACGTAGTTGAAATACCACCGAGTAATCTTAGGCGCCAGCTAGTTCGTAACCGCCTATACGACCGTCTATGTGCAAACGCAAAATTGCATAATTTGCCCCAATGGTTGAGACGGTGACTGCGTGAGTTCGGGTACAGTCTATCTGATCTCTTGTAAAGCGTGAGAGGACGAATACGTTGGCGAAACGGGTAGACCGCTCTGCGTCCGCATAAAAGAACACCTAGTCGGTAAAGATAAACCAAATACTCCACTAGACACGCATAGGACCCAGAGATATAACGGGAGGACTTTAAACTACGTGTCACGATTCTCGCGCAGGAATCAAGAACACATGCGCGCAAAACTCTCGAGGCCTTCTGGATTAATTCCAGAAATCTGAAAATGAGCCGCAGGGAAGAATGCCTCATTATCACGCGTGATATAGGGCTGTACATAAACCTGTTATTGCGATGGAAGGAGCAAATTACGCTTCCATGTGAGTTTTGTGCGGTTGCTCTTCACACGACATACTCATTGGAAGACTCATAGAAAGTGGTGAGTGTGCGGAGCTGTGTTAAATGTGATTGAAATCTTGGTTTGGCGTTTTCTCTGTTTGGTTATGAAGGTGTTTGGCCGATTAGGTTGCTGTCAACCTGACCTTTCCAGGCTCTGAGGAAGGCGAAATCCGCCGAAACGTCAGCTTTTACGTAAGTGGGGAAGTGGGATAGCACTTCTTGTTTGCTGAACAGAAGTGGAAAGAATTAATAGAAGTTCAGAATCGAGTAGAAGTTTAGGGGAAAGCGTAGTGGAAAGAGTTTGCAAAAATGTCACAGATATCAACAAACCTAGAATATTTGTGGCGATGTTTATGTGAAAAATGATTTAAAGCACTCGCATCCTCGCAAAGTATGAAAAGCCAAGCACGACTTTCTAGTGTATTCTAAAATAGAAACATTATTTACCTTTTCACAGTTTTTCCGGTACCGTAAAATTACAAGCCTAGGCATATTCCATAGTAGCAGCGTAGCATTTGTTTTCTACGCACACGAAGGAGAAAAGATGAGATAACTCTGTAACGACAGTCGCCCTTGCAAATTATTTCTGTGAACTAAAATTGTGCTCTAGGCTACCTAAAGGACAGATCATCGGATCATCAGATAAAGAGTGAAGATCAAGCATTCTGGTCTCCCACGCGGTGATAGTGACTCTCACTTCAAAATCTTTTCATTTGTGCCTAACGTAGTGTGTATTTGTTCTGTTCCGGTGATCACCTTGTTCTTGCAATTGGAAAATCAAGCAGCTGACAAACTTTGCTGATTTATGCAATACTGATAGTTGTTCCAAAACAAGATCTTCTTTAATCGCATTTTTGAAAGCTTTGCGAGCTTGAACCCAACTTGATGGCTGCCCGCAGCTTATGCGGATCCACATTCGAACTCAAGATCACCTGAAGATTGCAGTTTTTTGAGGAATTTTTTAGCTCTTATTTTTACTAGTGCTATGGTGTTAGATAAATAATCACTTGGAGGAAAATGTAACCTGGTGGTTCGAGGTGATGTGTAGCACAAGTGGCCATTTCGTTCAATCCTGTGTGCCTCAAGGAAACTAAACTCTACTCCCTACAGTAGTCAGTAAATCGCTTTCGGGAATAAAAATATTGACCATTTAGCATTGTAAGGCGGCCTTCATCTAACCTCGGTATGAATGACTATTGTATCTTATTTCATTCACAAGCTAAAACGAGGTTGCTACCGAACAATTACTCGGGTCACGTTTTGATGCCTTCGTCTTCCACAAAACCGATAAACACATGACTCGGATCATCGGTTGTGAAGAAGAAAAATAATTAAAACGTTAGTTAAGTAAATGCTTGGTAGCAACTGCGTGTTAGCTTATATGTGGAATAAGGTAATGACTTGACAAGTTGACGGGTCCTTACAACTCCTGGTGCCGATCAAATGTGAATTCGAATACCCCTACTCTCCAGGCAAATAGTTGATATGGAGCACCTTTAGGAAATTGATCAACATCGAATATTTCGTCAATTATCGCTTATTATTATTCACCATCGATGTTGTCGATACTTATTTGATAGTTAATACTTGAATGGCCCGTCCTCACTAGTTGTGCGGCGCCCAGCATAGTCACCATTTTTCGGAGATTTGCTGGTTAAGCCATTGTGGTTCACTGGAATCTCGAGGTCAGTCTAGCCAAAGTCTGCCCCAGGTCTTCACCACCGGAGGCAGTTGCAACCCTTGTGGATCGGAGGGAGATTTGCCACCATGCCACTTTGATACCAGGACGGTGGTGGTTCCTGGTATTGGTTTACTCTTAGCTAGGCTTCCTGATGGAGGCGGTGGTCTCCTTCTCAGCTTGGGAGACACTGCCTGTGTAACGAATGCCTCCGCTGCACCACCCAGGAACACCTCCTAGCCACGATGAGGAGGTAAACCGTTGGGTGAATGTTGTCGATTGCATCTAAAAAAACGTGACAAAGGTGTGAGGAAAGTCCAGTTCGTGACGGCATTCGATTTTCAATCTGATTTTCGCTTACGGTTTGATTTTCGAAAATGAAATTTGGCGCAGTGACACACATAAATGTGCACGATGACGTACTATGAAAGAGAACTGGTTCTAGCAGCTGACAGCAAACAGGAATTGTTTTGGTGCCAGTTTGTGTTATTGATTAGCAGCACTGCGTGTGATAAGCTATTTGCCGTAAAAGTTTGCTATGTTCTTCAACATTTTGTTTTGATATTTTTAAGGCCTTCATGAGGTGAGTAGCAATCTCGTTTATTAAGCTGACGGCCCAGCTTGCCGAAGCGTTGACGCACTTACGCTCCACGCCCACCATACCTTTCATCCTCCACTGTCGAGGAATCAGCATCAGACTGGTCTGGGATAAGCCAACTCTCTTTGTAATCCACCTGGAAAAGCCCTAGGGCGGCTATCTCAGGATTCTGTAATGAATCGATTAGATCAAGATTCAACGACATTCAGGACGAATACGGAAAAATCTCAAACAGCAGAGCAACCCGTCGTCTGCAAAAGATTCGAGGGCCATTGTGGATGGAAAGAGCGAGAAAACGAATCAATATCGAAAGTACTGGAATTTTCACAGCATAATACATGTGATGTTGGGTAATGTAGTAATAATAATGATAAAAATATAGAAAACCGTTTGATGTTTATCACGACGGTAACGGTGTGAAACCTTTTTACCACAACAAACACTAATTCTTTGTAATTTGAACTCATAAAATGCAACGGAAATGATACGTTTGCACCGGATCAAGAAGAAAATGTGAAAGGATCGAAGAACTTTGCAATAACTGCTTCTTACATTTTTACTTTCTAAAATTACACTGAAGTGATACACAATGAAAAAAGTGGCTCTCACGTCTTCACTGTAGAATACCAGCGTACCTAATTTCCGAACAACAACTGCCACTATGATAGGGAAAAGGTTTTTGAGTACGATGTCCATCTGGCCAATAGAACGGTATCAAAGCTATGGATGAATAATTTTTAACCACTGGTTTCATGTTCATCTCACCTTCGAGCGAGTCTCTCCTCTACGCTGGGAATGGGTACTGCCAACATCAGGTAGTCTTAATTTGTGTAATCGGTACTGGGTGAAACTGTACAACAGTTATCTTACCCGTTCACATTTATTTTTCATTTCTAAAGAGTTTTTGGTAACAATGTTCTTTCTCTTAACATAAATTATCAAGTCGTTACAAATATATTCATATCTACAAAGAAAGGGACGCTGCGTTGAACAGTGTAGCAATGAAGAACACTCCTGTGTAAGCGGAACTTGTAGATAAGTAGTGCTTTTCGCTTGAATATGTGTCTCTTCTTAGATGAGAATAACCGCACTGAGATGGCAATGTGGACCAACGAATCTTCAACATATTGAACATAGCCTCGCGATTGTTGTGAAACATGCGACCAGTAATCTAAATCGCAAAAAATGTTTTGAAAAAAAAACAAACAATAATGCCAAATAAAATTGTCAAAAAAAAACAAGGAATGGAATTTTAATATCTGTGACGTTGATGTATACGGATCTTCCTCATAGAGGGATCTCATGGTAGTGAGACACAAAGCAACTGGACGTGTCCCAGGTGGAGAATAGCGGGTTAATCGGGGACCAAAAGCGCACTCTGCTTCCATGAGACGCTGATTGCTTCAGGGGATAGACTACTTATGCTGCTCCAGGTTGACACATACTCTCTGTGTTTGCGAGGCATATTCTTGCGTGCGTGTGTGGATATTTGTAACATTTATGTTGGTAGGATTCCGCGAGTAAATTCCTCCAAATGTCTGCAATCAAGTAAAAGGGAAGTTTATGGGAGGCGACTACGAGTCGCCTCCAACAAATAAGCTCCTCCATCTACTCTGCGAAAGACTGGCAAGCTACTCGGAATTATACCGGTCTCAAAGTCTTGACTCCAAAAGGGCCCCTGATACGATAGCTTTGGGTAGAACGAGTACGGAAAGGCTGATAAAATCTCAGGAATATCCTAGGCTACTCAAATCGCAAAGGGTGAGGGTAACGATCTGCACATATTATGCACACACACTTGAATCTGACTCCTCGATAGACGACTTGATCTTACAGACAAGAAGGATAGCGTAGGACATCGTCCAACTAGCCGAGACGAAACGACGCCACCCATTCAGCGCCGTCTATGACACCGGAGAGGAACTTTTTCTCGGAACATAAGCTGATAGAGGAGGGGTGGCGTTGGCGTTCTCGTCAACACGAGTTTGGTCGTGAACATGGGTTCATTCAAACAACTAACAACCCGAATAGGGCCTTTATGATTGAAGAGATGTTAACCTACACCGGCTTTAACAATCTTCACCGTGTACGTACCCACATCAAGCTGTGACGAAGTCGAAGCGTTCTATACGGACTTGGATAAGTTCTACAGAGAAGACGATGCAATGGTTAAGGTAATCATTAGAGAATTCAGCGGCGAAATCAGACTTACAAAATTGTTTGTAGAGCGCTACATTGGGGTCCATGGATTAGAGAAAAACTAGCAGGGTCAGTGGTTGACTCAGTTTATCATAACGACAAAGGCCACTCATAGTAACTAGCAATTTCAGAAATCCCACTCTCAATGCTGGACATGGAGTCTCCCAGTGCAGAGTACCACAACGAAATAGATCACATCATAGTTAATCGAAGGCATTTTGTCAAACTCGCCATTACCCCAAAATTCTGCGCGGGATTAAACCATCGCCTCCATCGTGCAAGATTTCACTTCTCGCAGTAAGGACAAAAAGCCGCTGAATTCAAAAAAAGATGTCCAAAGGCTAGCAAGATTCCGTTTCCGATAAAATCGACGTGGAATGCGATCGGCTCATTCGACATCTTCACATTATCGCTATGAAAGCCAAGGGTTCGAAAGTCACCGAGTGACGTCTGTCTCCAGAAACGTTTGAGTTGATATGTCTGCGTGGAATCAGCTACAGGCAGCCGCCGTCTCGCGTCCGAACTTGCAAAACAATGCAGACCGGCGAAAAACAATATTTTAAAGAACAACAGTTGTGCTCGATGCTTCAGAGGCTGGGAAAAGCATTTGCAATGCTCACCAAAGCTCTGCCATTTACAAAATTAATATGAGTGATTTCTTACGCTCAGGCAGAACATATATCGTCCAGAAAGGCCAGGGAGAAAATAATTAACGAATACTCGGACCTCTTCAATAGCCACATCCTCCTGCCCCCGTATGAAATAAAGGAGGAATACCTCCTATTCTCTCTTTAAAAATACACCGACGACGAACTGAATTACATTTAGTCCGAAAAGGATGAGATCTGAACACCTGAAGAACCTTAGGCCCGTCCTCATGAACACACTTGTTTGGCTCTTCACACGTCGAAAAAAAAGATAAATCTTTCCGCTTTGATCAACCCCTGAAGAATGCGCTATGCATCCGACTTTATTAAGCATCGCTAAAGGTGATTGAATGCATATCTGGCTTTTAAAATGACTGGTGGTGGCCTACCGATGTATCAAGCTTGTCGAAGGGCGCCTCCGACCACTGCGCCACACGTGCTCCACACCTTAGCTGTTAGAATACAAGGTTCCTACTCAATGGAAGACCAGCAATACCGGGCTTTTGTTCAAGAACGGTGACCTCTACGATACAGGCAACTGCCTCCCAATCTGCTTGCAGTCTGTCGTCTACAAACTTTTCACTCGAGCCATCCTAAACACGACTGACAGAATACTGCACAAAGGACAGCCTTGTGAGCAAGCAGCGATTCGAAGAGGTTTAATTATGTTAGACCACACTAACACAATAAAAAAAACTCATAAAAGTATCGCGAGAAAGTGCCAATCAATAAATCGATAATGTGTGGCAACTTACAACTTCTGAACGGTAACCACACAATTTCCTGTGTTCTTGCGTTAAACAGGTCGAGAATTTGTCGTAGTCACTACAATAAAAGACAAATATAATTGTGAATTCCCAGCGTTGAGTTTTTATTTACTGCCTTTTACAAGCTTTCACGGCAGGGCATTATTTGTGAAACAACCACAATGATGCTGAGATATTTTCAAAACTTCAGACCGCAGGTCTGAGGTGATTGCTGATGGCACTGGTCAATAGAAATAGCTGAGAGACAGGCGAAACCAAGGACCCGCATGGTGTGGTGGTGAACGCGTTAATCCCTGGAAAGGGCAATAGCACGTTCGTTCCCTACCATACACACCTGCAGCCAGGAGTTCTGCGCATACCTCAGCATTATTGTCGTTATAATTGTGAAATTCAAAAAACAAACAGCCTAAAACATACGCGACTACCACTTCTGCGGAAGCGGGGTGAGATTGCACTCAGATTTTCTTCACGCGCGATCGAATTTGAAAAAATCATCCAGAAAAAGGTCTTTTTGCACATCATTCAACTAGGGCACAATTCTTTAAGCACTTCGTCTGGCATAATATCTACTTGGTAAGCTATCGTTAAGTGCAAAAGTGTTACAAGCAAACTCTTCGCGGCAAAATAGGCAATCGGTGGAACATGCATTGATGTCAATGCATAAAAGACTTATCTGTTAAGCCACTCTTCTTTTTTTTTACATACTAAAAACTTAGTAAAATGTTGTCTGCTATTATTTTGTTCAAGAAAATTCCACCGAAACATATCGTACAGGTGGTCTTCGGCATTTCAGTCTGAACAAAAGCCACTTCTTCAGAGTTTTTCTATTACACTTCTTTTTCCTTCTCCCGCAGGCATTTTTTCTACCCCGTCCTCAATTTTTCTCCCCAACAGTCATCAACGCACTCAAATTATAATCAAACGACTGCCCTTCAAAGAAGAATAGAAACAACGAGAAAAACATTTCTGATTGCCTAAACAATTCATTGTCATACCAGTTGTGGAGGCCAGCAAGAAAGCATCTGAATGCGTTTGAAAAGCTCTTATTTTAATGTCTTGAAGGTGGTTGTACTTTTTCAAAGTCGATAGTTTGCGAGCAATTTATTCTATTCCTCTTTTTTTGAAAAACTCAGTTATTGAATTAAAGAGAAAGAAACATCCTTTTTCTAGCAAATCGATTACATCCCCATACATTTTTTTATCCCAACTAGCTTTTTTCTTGCTTTTTCATCACTTACTACAATGCATTTTTTATAATAACTGGCAATAACTCCCTAACAGGTTATTGACTGAAGACAAACTTTTGAACAATTCTTTCCACTTCTGTTCAGCAAACACGAGGTGCTATTCCACTTCCCCACTCACGACATTACGCTTCCATGTGAGTTTTGTGCGGTTGCTCTTCACACGACATATTCAGTGGAAGACTCATAGAAAGCGGCTCTGAGGAAGGCGAAATCCACCGAAACATCAGCTTTTACGTGAGTGGGGAAGTGGAATGGCACCTCGTGTTTGCTGAACAGAAGTGGAAAGAATGTTCAATCAATGCCGAGGTTAATAGAAAGTCGGACGTGTGAGTTACTACAAACTTTTAAACTTTTGCAGAGGTCTTCAATTCGACGAATGTGAACATTCTATTCAGAGTGATTGTTTAATTTTAAAGGCTAAGCAAATAAAGTTGTTTAAATTCTGAATTTTTCAAACCCTCTCGATATTACTATTATGGTGCTCAGATATTTGCAAAACCTAGACCCTATATTAGATACGAAATTTGGATTTCCCTTCACGGAGTCTCATGTGTCACCTACTGCACTACCGAGGCCCATGTTTTTGTCTTCCCCTTAGCCAAGATTCTAGCTTAACAGTGCCTTCATCAACCACTTCTCAACGGGAATTATCTCGATATAATGTTATACCTTTTCATTTTCTGCCTACTATAAGTTCGCGGCAGGGTACTAATCGAAATACAATCACAACGTTGCTGAGATATTTGCAAAACTCTAGACCGCAGATGTCTATGGTGGGGAACGAACGCGCTATTGTCCTTTCCGGGGAGTAACGCGTACCCTGCCGCGAAATTATAGTAGGCAGAAAATAAAAAGGTATAAGAATGTGATTCCAACTACAGTCGCAGCTTAACTGGGTTCTATGCCGATTTGGGCACCCAGATCAATCCCGCTGACGGGTGGTTGCTGTGGCAAATATCGATAGAAATAGCTCAGAGATAGGCGAAACGAAGGACCCGCATGGTGTGGTGGTGAACGCGTTACTCCCCGGAAAGGGCAATAGCGCGTTCGTTTCCCACCATATACACCTGCGGTCTAGAGTTTTGCAAATATCTCAGCAACGTTGTGGATGTATCGCGATATAGTTCAAAAATCGGCTTTTCTTTAAACTAGTTGTAACTAATCAATATATATTCTTCTATTGATAAGCTAACACGAGGTTGTTAGCATGTTTTCAGCAGGTTATGGTTCCATTGAAAGTAGCTTTTTTCGCTTATCATTGAAGAAATATATATCTTGATGTAGATCAAATTGCTGTAAAATCATGAGCGCTGGTTAACGTTCGATATTCGTTTTTTAAACGTTCTTAGTTGAAAAAAGTTTCTCACCGTATAATTTCCAAGGAGTTTAGTAGGTTTCAAAGCGAAAAGATACCTGCATATATTCTGAATGTTCTGATACGATTGATTCAGAGTGAATTGGTACATACTTTCTTTGAGGCTAACTGTTTGAGCTCGACATGACTGTGAAAGCTCGTGACCGTTGTTTTTCCAACAAGGGAACTGCGCGCGCAACTCTGAATACGGTAGTTTTTCGACCATATTTTCCATAATTGGGTCTTTTTTAAAATTTTTTAGGTGATGATGCCAAAGATACCACATTTGAACATGCCTTGGTATTCCGTTGAGTTCTTATGCCGTTGCTGTTAACACACCAGTTAAGTGTGAGAACACTTGAATAATTTTTACTTTGTAAGTTATCTTCTATAGCTTCATGAAAATAAGCACAACTAGGCATACTGTAGTATTCGATCTCACAAAAAACACTTTATATGGATTACTTGCTTGTTTTATTTAGGATTAAATACTTGATTCACGAATGGCCCTTTAAAGGAACACTGGGAATGGCACGGGTTGCTGCACAACTTCCATATGAGTGGAAATCTGCTCAGACGAAAAAGCCGTACGAGAGATTTTCCGACGTTCCACTATTTGCCAATCAGTGGCTGCCTTTTCGCCCGGATAGCAGTATTTCCTGGTAGTGGCTATCAGCTGTGTTTTCCGGTGGTACTGTTGAACTGGTTTTTAATTTGTGAGATTCTTCTAGAGGATTGAACCAGGACAGTGCATCGCTGTTTGACGCCTAGATATACCTCCGTCCATAATGAGGCCTGTGAGTCATTTCGAAACTTCTCATTTTCGCATTCGAGGCCGCAGGACCTTCAAACGCTATACTATTACTCATTCCACTCAGTAGCAATTTTTTCCTCACAACTCAACCCTCATTTGTTGTGTCGACGTGCTAAAACACTTTTCTGGGGTCAATCAAAACGATGAAGGAAGGAAGTAGATGATACTAAACCCTTTAAACTTTAAAGAACAGACATCGCTTCATGAAGACAAAGGAAAACGTCCTCTTATTGAAACATAGCATAGTTGCATTCGAAGAAGCACTGAGACCAAACGGTCAGATAGGAGTTGTAAAAAGAAAAAGGCAAATCTTACAAATCCAGCAACTGGAATCCAGGTAATACGGTAATGAGGCTTCTCTTTAGACAAGTGATTTACAAAAATTATTTTATTCGCCTTCCGTTCTATTCTCTGTTACCAGTACTTGTTTTATCTTTAATTGGTACCATTTCATTAAAAAAACTCATCCGGCATAAAGGAAACTTTCCATATGAAAAATATGTTCATTGCTTGTCTGACTATTCGAAGAGTCTAGTCTTTGTAGATTAAAGAAGGGTTTGCCTCTTGAGTTTTGTCTGGATGGCAGTTACAGCTGGTGCTAGATTACAAGAGCGATACTCTTTAGATTGCACCATCTGACTAGGTTTTCGGAACAAAAATTGGTGAGACATCTTGCTAAAAATTCTCTTAAACTAGTGAGAATGAGATTGCTGATGACAAAAGATCGATAGAACTAGCTGAGCGACAGGCGAAACGAAGGACCCACATGGAGTTGTGGTGAACGCGTTACTCCTCCGAAAGGACAGTAGCACGTTCCTTCCCCACCGCATACACCTGCGTTCCGGAGTTTTGCAAATATCTCAGCATCATTGAAGTTATATTTCGCAGTATATACCCTGCCATTAAAAAGAGCAGGCAGTAAATATTAAGTTAAAATTGTGAATAGTGAGAATGTCAGTTATGTAGAAATGGTGCGCCAAAAGGGATTCGGCTTTTTAGACAGATCGGTTGGCCGCTCGACTAGTCACATAATTTGCCGTCATCACGAAAGTATCTTCTTTTTTTACAAAACAGGAAACTTTCTCTTAGTTCAAAAAATCATCGATCACTTGTAGTAAATACATGGGAATGACTTAGATTGAATACTTCGAGATTCCAAGGTAAACCATGATCTTCAAGCATTGAATAAGTCAGTAGGTAGGCAAACATTGAGGCATCAACCATAACAACTCTCTGACCGGACTGACTTTATAGATGACAGTCACAATACAATAAAAACAGAGGAGTCTGAGACCTTCAGCACACATGGAATTTTGAATATTTACCTTACTAAGCCTTTATTCTATAAAACCATCGCATGGTGAACCGGGTGCTGGTTCGTCGCCAGACAATAAATGCTCGTTTCCAAATGGTAGATAAAAAAAATAAGCACTGACCAAGAACAGCCGTGCCTACTTTGAAACAGTGGCATATTTTAAGACGAACATCCTGTTTCTACAGTACTGGCGAACTCCTTGTAGATATCTTTTATACGAAGATAGTGAAACAGCAGAGCCGCACTTGAAAAATGTGGCGCTTTTCATGTTCTCAATAAAATGTAGTTCACTTTTTAGCCTTGACACTAAACAAGGATTGGTGGAAACTTTACTAGCTCGAATCACTGAGTAGTTAAGAGGATAGCAGCTGAATTAGTCGAATGTTGGCTAAATTGAGTGCTTTGCAATCGAATTCATCAATTCAAAGGTATTTCAATTATTTCGAGAACTCAACAGCTAACTGCACTTGCTTTCGAAAACTCACTGGTTCAAAATGGTGATCAGCGCTGACGTTTAGAACTTTTTTTTCATCGACGCCTTAAAATAGCCACTCAGACTGCGAAATTCAGTGTAACAACCTCTAAATTAAATGAACACCTAAATTTTCTTCGAGAGCTATCAGAATTAGGGCTCACTGTGAAAGCGTGTCGATCTGTGATCTATAGTGCAAGATCCATCCCTGCAGCCTAACCAGCCAAAAAGAGAAACTCGACATTTTTAGCCAGTGGCTCAGCTATCATCAAGCCTAGCATAGCCAGAATTTACTCGCAACTGCGCCCGTACTTCTATCATAAAAAATCAAATGAGGCTTCGCATCACAAGTGCGGTGCTCTTCCTTTTTCCTGAGTGACAAGCTGTCACTAAGCAGCAGTAACCGAAACGAATGGAGACTTTAGTAGACCTTTATTGCAATACAGACGGTAATAGGAATGGATCCTGAGATTAGATTTATATATAATCTTAACCTTTTTATTTACTGTCTACTATAATTTTTAACGGCAAGGTATCATGTGAAATACAACTAAGATGATGCTGAGATATTTGCAAAACTCCGGACCGCAGGTGTATGCGGTGGGGAACGAACGCGCTATTTTCCTTTCCGGAGAGTAACGCGTTCACGACCACACCATGCGGGTCCTTCGTTTCGCCTGTCTCTCAGCTACTTCTATTGATCGGCGCCATCAGCAATTACCTCGATCAGTAGAATTAGCTGAGAGACAGAAAGACCGCATGGTGTGGTGGTGAACGCGTTACTCCCGGCAAGGACAATAGCGCATCCGTTCCTCACTGCAGACACCTGCGGTCCGGAGTTTTGCAAATATCTCAGCATCATCTTAGTTAAATTTATACATAGTTTAATTAACTACTCGCATTTATTCGTGGCAAATCGATATTCTTTTTCAGAGAATGTTTTTGATGAACGTAGTAAAACCATTGCAGAAACTGAACATGGGTTAATGCCAAACCACTAAATTAGAGCGCATGAATAGCATTTGTTGGCTAGCTTTATTAATCCAGCCATTCGGTTCGAAATTAGCCAAGTCTTCAATAGAAAGGTTATCCCTACCTTCTAAGTGAGCGCATGTATCCTCCCATGATTTGATGCCGGCCAGAAGTATAGCCGATTCTTGTGATTTGTTACATCGATTAAGACATGCCTCGAGATCTCTGTTGCTTCTGAAAATTGACATTGTTATATTACTATACATTTCTTTGAGCTGATCGAATTGCAATGTCTATATTATGTACTGAGGGCCGTGTAGCATAATGATGGGAATGATCTCTCTGCATGACACCATGGATCTATCTCTGGTTCGATCTCACCCACGGGCCTACTAAAGCCTCAGCCTCTTCGAAGCCGGTAAAGTAGTGCCAGAGTAGGTATCGTATTGAATTACAAAAAACACTGACTTGATATCACCGATCGGTAGGCAACCGGAAGTCATTATATAGGCTATATATGCATTCAGTTATCTCCAACGATCCTTGAAAAAGTCGAGTGTTTGGCGCATTCTTTTCGAAATGGTCAACGCCAAAATTCAAATATCTCAGAAATGCTAAGCGTTGAAGAAAATCTATTTCGGAAAGCATATACGAGCACATAGGAACACATATATGACGGCGGAAACAATTTCATTTTTACGTATACATCGTTAGCGTAGTGTACTTTTCCATAACCCTCCAATTGTGAGCATCTTTAACACAGCCTACAGCGTTGTGTTTAGCTGTTCCCCGAGGAACACATGGCCCTTGGTCCGATCCCATTAATGATGTCCAATGTTCTATTAGCAGCCCACGAAGAATTTTATCCTTCATAAAATTAGCCTCGAAGTTACCCCATACACTAGAACGCGCAAGAAAATGTCTGTGGAAAATGTAGACGCTTGTCAGTTTTAGATTACAGCACCTATTTTCTTATGATCTATAATCTATCCCGTTAATGGAATATATGACCTTTTTCAAAGACCTTCATATATATGACTACTAAGTTATATATATATATATATATATATATATATATGGGCTTTCTCAGATATCGTTTTATAGGATAAACGTGCTTTTTTTGCTCTCGTGGTAGCACTTAACCTGTGAACTTAGGGATTTTGTATTTGGAGAGCTATGATCGCTCATGGAAAATTTCACATTAAAGCATAACATTCTTTTTCTACCTTATTCCATTTAGAAGATATGGGCTTTGGAAGCATTGTGACTGGAGACGACGTACAATATCTGCATGCTCCATAGCTCAAGTTCAAACTTTCGTTACCAAAGCCTCTCATACATCCATAGTCAGCAAAAGGGCCAGACTGTGGCAAAGGCTTAAGACAATCTCTCGGAGGTACACTCGGGCTTCGGGCAAATCAAGTTGACGACAACTTTGCGCAAAGGCAAAGCCTTCAGTTAGTAACCAAGACGATACGTAAATCGAAAACCTTTCGAAGATGGCGAAACCGAGACAACGAACTGAATGAAAGAAATGCCGGGATACATGCAATGTGATATCGGGTCGTATAAAACAAATTGGATGACGATTTCCATCACATGAGTGATAAACGTAAGAAAGAAAAAGTAAAAGTAAAGAATTCATTATTCACTGGGAGCGACGACCAGACCCGCAACAATACATTTTTCGACGAAGACGTCAGTAGAAAAAGAGTGGCCTACGTACTTTTTTTCTGGACATTTCGAGTAAAATAGTAATTTTGTTCTGCATTTTTAAAATGTCTTGGTGAGACGATTACTTTCCGATAAGGATAAAGTTAAAGCGCTTAAGGCTGGCTAGCTCATTAGGGATGTGCATGTTATTCGACTCCATCAATCATTCCATCAAGCAGCGTGATTTAAACGAATACATTGCCAAAATAATGCCCTACGATTGCCTGAAGATGTATAGAGGAATTGCACCTCTTCTCACAGACAACTCTAGAAGAAAGTTTTTGATTCCCAAAAAAAGATAGAGCTTTGTTTGCCATGGAAGCCCATCGAACCATTGAGTCTGTATGTATTTCAGGACATCCTGAACCACTGCGCAACATAAGCCCGTCGGTAGTACACCAGAGTTCGTATCCACGTGCATCACCTTCATGAAACATTCGAAATTCCCTGAATAAATTCAAGTAGTTAAATTGATTACTAACCAGTATTTCTAGCTTTACTGCCAAAAGGTGAACCTGCCCTTATAAAGTTATTAATCATATTGGTGATTTTCATCTACGGTTCATCAAATCGATATGTCACAATGGGCGACGTTAGCGTTTGATAGGAACGATTGTTTTCCATTTAATCGCTAGCCGAACAAGCCAAAGGTGACAATGCTCTTACTCTGAAAGACAAGGAAATTTACTGCTATAGTAAAGATAAAATTTAGGAGCGTACTCTTAGTTCTCCAGCACTTACGTAATCGTTGGAGCCATACTGCGTCCTGGATTTACCAACTCTTTCATTCCTCTGGGATCAGTAAATTGCTGTTAGACGTCTGGGAGGACAAAACCAATAACTTGATGTATTGATACGCTTCTGCCAGGTCATTTTATAGACCAAATAAGCAATCAATCACCTCTACGATGCCTCCTAATGGAGGCGAATCCATGCGCATCGTTATAGCTCTGACCAACTTCGAAGGCTTTATCTTTTTCCTTTTAATCTCAAGTTTATAAGCCTCAGTTTTACTGTAGAAGATCTTATTAAACTGCTTGGGAGTAAGTCCAGCGTTCACAGTACAGTGAGTCGAGTTAACAATGAGTACCTTCTTCAACCTCGTAAGACCATTAAAGATAAGTGGCATAACGGCATCCTCGTTCCTCTCCTATAAGCAGTTCTATTCACCAGAAATCTTATGGTCTTCTCTCTCGCTAGAGTCAATCGACAAATAACGGGACTACGGAAGATGCGGATGAAACAGGCAGTTGGCTGGTCTTACAGAATTAGCTTCTAGTGGGATTTTGTCCAGAAGAATTTAATTGCTTTCCAGAATGAATCGTCAATGTAGAACGTTGCTTGATTTGCATCAAAATCTCATTTTTATAAAGATCTGTCTTTATTTGTGTTTTCTAAATCTTTAGTTTAAAAGCTGTAAACTAGAGAGATATACGAGGAAAAATATATATTCTTTTAAAGCAGTACATCTCATGAAAGGCACAACGGTGGAGACATCTTGTACGATGACGTCAGCAAAGGATCTCTTAGTCTATTCTATTGTAAATATGAATACTATTGGCTTTCTGGGAAAGTATTTTGAAGACGAATTAGTTAGATGATCTTATGAACAGCGTGAAATTGTATGTTTGGTGATGAAAATTGGAAACGGTAAAATAAGAGGTTTATTTTCCTTTTTTTGTTGCATTCCTCTTTCAGTGCAAGAGCGGCAATTTTCTCGCCGGTGGGCATTATGGCAACAGCGAGTTCATCTAATTTCGTCACGAAGAAAATGGTTGACAGATGGAGATGGAGATGATCGAAATTGCTTACGATCAGCGGGATGATTCAATTTGTCTGTGGATGTGCCACGAACGGCAATGAATGAATTCCGGAACGAATATGATACGACTCGAAAAAGAACGACGGCCGAAGAGAAAGGAACACATTTCAGCACCCGAACTAAGAAAACTAAAAAAAAATGACTTCAAGAGATTTTAAGAAAATGTCAAAACTCACTCCTATTGGGGTAATATTCGGTACCTTGCAAACCTTTATGAAGAACTTTAAGTAAAGATGGTTTTCTCAAAGTGAGGCGATTTTCTTTCTCGTTTATACTTTCATATGATCTTCCTTTTTTGTTTTTCCTGCTCCCTTAATTACTCATAATAGCTAGAAAAACTTTGCATGTGTTAACTTCGATCGATTAGGTTTTTATTAATCTCGTTAATGTAAACGATCTAACGACTCTTCTTAATGTTTGCACGGAAAGTGGTTTTACACTTCACACCAAAAAAAAAGATTTGTTTTAGAATACTATGGCTTCATAGAATAGCAAGCCTGTTTTCTTTACGAGAGCTGATTTTGGATGGGACAAACGCGAACATCGGAAACGTTAATGGAACCGTATTTCTTTTTAATGGAACTTTTTGCCTTCATGCGATTAGATTCTAGTTATTTTCTAGTAACTAATTAAATACTCGTTTTTTGTTTTGCTCTATTTATTACATTTATGATTCAACGATCGGTTTTGTTATTTCTGAAAGGAAACACGACAATTTATGTAGAACAAATTAGTCGCTGTACAGTAGTCATTAATATTTACTATCACGTATGCTAATACGATTACCGCTTGTAGCTTAGAAGTTAGAGGTTCGTTTCAACACACGCACGCATACGCATGCATACCCACACGCATACATACACACACAAACGCATACACACACGCATAAACACACAAACGCATACGCAAACAAACACACAAGCATACACACACACGCATACGCGCGAATACACACACGCATGCAAACACACGATCCATAGTTCGAACCCGCATCTGGTGCAAACAAACTCTTTCATAGCTTCGGTGTCGAAAAATTAGCACCAGACTTGTTTGGGAGGATGAAAGCACTGAAGCAGGCCAGGAAAGCCATTTTATAGCTTAAATACGCATTTAACCATCTCCGCGACACTATAAATAGAGCAGAATTCATGGCTCGTTACAGAACAGTTTTGATCTGAAGGATCCTCATTTGCTCCATCTTTTAAGTTTTTATAATAATACGGTAGTAGTAGTTCTCGCTTTCGGTGGAAAACTGAGCTTTCACCCTCCTTGTCGTTTATTTCATATGTGACATGATATATTGTTGTGGTGAAAAAGGTTAAGATTCCTTAGAAGAAGTGCATTTTCACGACATGTGTCACAACAAGACAATTTTTTAAAATATTATATTTTACGCATATGTGCTCTGAAGTCAATAATATGCCCTCTTTTGACGGCTGAAGAAGACGAATCGTGAGTGTGCCGAGATATCTGTTCACATCGGTAATTTTTTTGCCGAAAGGAGAAAAAGGCTTGTAGTGGGAAAGATGCCACTTTTCAGGATTTGCGGTGTGTAGGTGTCTATCGCATTTTTATTTCATCCACTTGTCTACTTAGCTTCTTTTTTCATGGTGTGCGGATATCTTGAAAGTACTTTTAAAAACTTAAGAAAAAAAAACAATTCGCTGTAAAAAAAAATATAGAAGTGGCAGAAATACGAGCTCAAAAAAATTTGCAATAATATAATTAATAAAAAAATAATTCATCGCTTTTTTCATACGCATCGAAGTTGAATAGCACAGTGGTAGTGATATCGACCATCACGAGCATGGTGCTGGTTCGAGGTTCAATCTTGGGCCGTATTCACCAAACTTTTTATCCCTTCGCGATCGGGAGATGGTACCGGACATGTCAGGAAGAAAAGAAACTACTCTCTGCAATCCAAGTGGAAACGCTCTAGCCCGGCTATCTGAAGACCTCAGGGAGAATCGACTCGATCAACATTGCCGAAGCCACACGTAAAATGTTGGAGAACCTTCGTAGATGGTGGATACTAGGAAACGAGCCGTATGTGAGAAGTGCTGGGGTCGGCACAATAGATGTGAAGGACCGGTTGCATATAACTTTATAATAAAAAAGTAGAAAAAACTTCAAACGTATCGAGGAAAAAATCGCCAGTAAAATCGAAATTCAAGTTTATTTTTTCGGTAATATTTTGCTAAAGTGGCTCATTTTCTGCACTGTTCGTATCTTTTTCATGGCTAACATTCTATGAGGCGTTCATAATGGATTAAGCCAAGCCATAACTCTATCACGGCTTTGGTGACGCTGAGAAAATGCAGTCGAAGTAATAATATATGATGCAATTGGATTTGTGTCGAAGAACGAAGAGCCATGTACGAGTTTCATCGCCTACGATTCCTCAGCTGATCAAAATAAACGCTCTACTCTTGATAGCGTACGATAGCATGCGAAAACTAAGAACTTTACCAGCTTAGATGTATGTTTTCTGCAGTTGCAAAGAAAGTGAACATAGAAAATGCGTCGAAGAACCTCAGTGTTAAGAGCAGACGGTGTTAAAGTGCCGTGAAAGTTAGATATTAGATGACAACCTTCAATGCTAGATGCTGTCCAATGCGCTTCACTATCTCAAGGGACACTACAGTTCTTTTTATGATTTTCGTTATTAGCTTTCGGATTTGAGGTTTCTTCGGTTTTAGGATTACGAATAGCCTTCCATGTGCATCAGAGCCGCTTGATTAAGGGTGTTTCTGCCAAAGCGACGTCCAGCATACCACCCACATGTATGCGAACTCACCCAGAAAGATGTGATTGGGTTAGCTGCCGATAGAAACCGCGCAAAAACTTGGTATAGCCTACGATGACTGCTGAATGAATTGGCTTCAGTACAAAAGCGTGATCCCTGTGGTACTACTTTAACCCATATCCGTCACAAAGCAACATGCTATGGAGTTTTTCTACACGCTGACTATTTGAGATCTTTTGTAAATTGAAATGTGGATAAGATCTAAAATGTCGACCAATCATTCAGGGCGAGTGATTGAATGCATATTTTGCCTACACAATGACTGCGACTGCGGTGACTGTGACTAGCGAGTACGTACCGAAGTACCAAGTCAGCGTTCTCCGCTCGCACATAATAACCCCAGAAGTATGAAAGGATTGGCTTGCACGAGGCGCAGAATCCAACCAAGCACTTTGTGAACGCTGTAGCTCATCACTAACGAGTGCGTTTCCGGTGCATTGAGATATGATATATATGTATATTTTTTTATCTATTCCTTTCTTCAGACTTATATATTTGTATACACATGTATGCATACATGTATATATATATAGATAGAGATACAGACATATATATATATATATATATATATATATATATATACATGTCTTTTCACATTTTTAACAATTCGAGTTTTTCTTTCAATTTCGAGAGATCCTTTCTATACTCCACTACGACATTACATTTAAGCGTTGAAGCACTCTGAAAAGAACAATAACGAGCATTACAAGCGCTCATAACGCTCTCCTTTTCCGAGCGCACAATGCCGTGATGCGAGAAATGGAAAAAGAAGATGTAGTGAAGATTCGAAAATTATTCATCCGATCAATTTGCTGAAATTTTAGTAAGAATCGCTATAGAGCTTCTAATCGGCAGTAATAATTGCTGTTATTTTTTTTTTATATTGTGGGAAAGATAGGGCAGTTGTATTGATGCCGTTCATTACGCGGGAGGTGCCAGATTCTACCCTAGCAGGAGCGCCCACAAAACCTCTCATATCTTCGAAGCCTTGAAATTGTCTCCAAACTTGTACGAGACCTGGTCACTCAATCTAGTAGACGTGAGCCACCTCAACGTGGCTCTCCCAGCATTCCAGGGAACACAGATTCGACCAGCATTCGAAAGTTCCAAGATCCTCATGAATGGTGAACGCGAGAAAACGGATTGAATGAAGAATTGCAGTGATCTGTACAGTAGATGTAAATGCAGCTCACTACTAATAGTGTGAAAACGAATGCATTAGTTCGAATAAAAATATGTACACTCTAGCCTATTTGGTCTATTGAATTAGCACAAAATTAGTTTGCTGAAACTTTTCTCATAGAATCTCGAGAAAAATTTCCTATATGATTACCCTATGTTGTGTAGACGTACTTGCTCTGTCTTGCCAATCAGGAGATTTGCAGCATTGCGGCTAGGTTTCTACAGTAATGACGGTAATTCCTGGGCGCTGGCTTACCCTTGGCTGGTCATCCCAAGCTCATCTTAACTCGAATAACTTTTTCAGTTAAGAAAAACATTTTGAAGAACGTATGGGAATTTCAGCTATGGAAATCTTCTTAACGCTGACAGTAGCAAAAATGGGAAAAAGTAGCACTGCACTATCCTTATCCTTTATGAGCTTACATGAAGCTGCAAAGAACAATCATCTTTTTAGTAGTGCTTGTCGCTTTTTTAATTTGCATTCATTGACTTTATGATTTCAGCCAAACCAAAGGTGCATATGTTCAAGTGATAATTTAAATAAGGTTTCGTTCACACATTTACGTAAAACAAAAAGCATTAAAATTCGATTTAACACAACTAATAATCAGTTTGTGAGGTGGTTTCTCCTCCAACTGAAACAATTCCCTCTAAAATGTGAAGACCAGTCGAGTGAGATTCATCCTTCCCCCTACTCTTCTTGCATTCTTCATCTCACGTTTGCGCCATCAAATATAGGCCAGAATTACGAGAATAACGAAGAGTTTAAAAAACGAAAATTTCACGCTTATTTTAGACTTACAAGCATTTTTTGGCTGTTTGCTTAAGACTTAACGAAAGTGATTTATTGGGCTTAAATTACGATACCATTGATCGATCACGTGACGTATCTGGATCCGCATGTCCAGTGATTATCATGGAGTATTTCGGACCATGAAGGGAAAGCTAGGAAAGCCATCTTAGCAAATAAGCAAAATAGAAGGGGTTTTGAGAAAGAAAAGACAGAGTGCTAAAAAAAAATGTCTCGCAAAAATCCTTTGAAATTAATAAACCACAACCTTCTACGTTTTTAGATGAAACGATAAAATACTAAATCGACCAAAAAAGCAAATCGATTAAAAATGAATTGGAAATCATTAAGAGATCTTGAAATTGAATTACTCCAAATTTACAAGCGGAGTAGAAATAATGACGGATTTTTATATGATTGAAATATGGCCGAAGTGCTATAAAACTGCGACTACAAAAGATCGGAAAGTGTCGCTTAGTTGGTAGAAATCAGTTTCACGTGTTTTCCTGTTTCTAGAAGATTCGAAAAAATCGAGAACTCTTTGAGAATGTATTTGTCAACGTTGAAACAACAGTAGACTGTTTTACAGAAGACACCGCCATTCTAAAACCATTCCGTTAGCTAAGTAATTTTTAGGAAAACATGAAAAAATCTAAGGAGATAAAAGTAGTTAAAATTGCATAAGGGAACGAGAAATTGCAGCACGATTCATATAAGCTTTAGCGATATTCGTTTAGTTTGCCAGATAATGTGAGAATACAAATGGAAATTAGATGACGAAAATTTCGAATTTTGCGCAGCATAATAAGTTTCAGTTGGGATGACTAGCACAGTGGTAGTATTGTCCTCCATCACCAGCATGGTGCAAGTTCGATACCGCTCCGTGCCAACCAAGCCTCTCATCCTTTCGGGGTCAGGAAATTGGTATCGGACTTCTCTGGAAAAAAATCACTCTCTGCAGTCCATTTGAGAACTCTCCAGCCCGACTATCTCAGGACTCTCGACCAGCATCCTAGGACATTCAAGGCGAAATGAAAATCCTGAACAAGCAACAGAGGCCGCACGTAAATTTATAAGGTCTTCGTCGACAATGGATGCAAGGAAGCGAACTGAGTGTCGAAAGTGCTGGGATCCGCAAAGCAGAAGTGAACACGGGTCAAAATAAAATAAAATAAAACAAAATAGGTCTACAAAACCCTGTTGAGATAAGCCCGATCTCCCCGTGCAACTTTAAAATGGTGCAACTATACACATTGCCAGAACCAGCTAGAACACACTATAACAGTTCTGGAAACAACAGATACCCGAGCCACCAAAGCGATTGAGTTAAGAAACTATTTCGCAAAAATAAATTCTGAAAGTATTGTGCAATTGAAAAATGTTCTATCGATGTTTTGCTCTCGAATTTCAAAACTAATCATAAATTTTCAGTGTTTCCGAAGAAAAAAGCAAATTAAGAAGAAGCTCTTTTCCTCAGTTAATCGTAGAAATGTATTAGCTCTGTTAAGAGAATTCAGATTAATAGAAAATCGTTAGGTGGCGAGGCACTATAGGGCTTTAAAGGCGTAATAATGAAAAGATTAGGTGTAAAAAGCTTACTTGCAAATGAGCTTAGCCTTTAGAAAAGCTGCCGTTTCGTTTCCGGTAGTACGAAGCAAGTTTAGCAAAGGTAAGGTGAAATCGGTTGACCATTCGTTGTCCATCTTCAAAATGGAAGAGAAGGTCAGTAAAAATCGTGCAAAACACAATTTACTAGGATTTTAGTTTATCTTAACCGATTCTACATTGCGTGTACCGGTCGAGTCACTGCTATAGAGTAGAATCATATTCTAAGTTATTGTACTGCGTGTGTACTTCGTGGGGTACATCTCCACGGCAGGGTTAAGTGGAACGAGAAATAATTAAACATCTTCATATACCCAGTTAAAGGTAAACCTTTATCAAACATCTTCGCCATTGTGTAACAAATCTGACTGTTAGGGGTGAAATCTCCGTGTAATCAATCACCAACAGTAAACCGTCTATTGGCTAGCAGGTAAAATCCTGGTGCCGTCCAGAAGTGGCCATCTCCAGTTCTGAGAAACTACAGAAAACCATCCTAATTAGCCAGTATTAGCTAAACAGAATTTCATCTAGAACTCGCGTTATAATATGATGGCACGCTGGCTAGTTATCAGAGTGTATAAGTACTTTAAGAGTGAGTATAGAGCAGTATTTTGAGAAACATTGCTCTACACACCTAGTTTCTGGCACGATGCAACAACTAGGGTGACCAAGCTTTTACAGGTCAATTTGCCAAACTTTTTTGGAAGGATAAGGAATTTCCACTTAATATATCAATGAGTCGAAGAAGGTGAGTGCACGGGTCAAAAATGTGTCAAACTCTTCTCGGATGGTGCACACTGCATCCCACAGAGGATTAACCAAGCCTCAGAGCTTGTATAACAGTGATCGGCTAGCTGATTTTGAAGCATTTAACCCTTTTTGTTAAGGATCATGATGAAAATGAAGAATGCAAAAATGAAGAAGAACAGAAATGTAAACAAACCTCACGCATATGGTTATCTTTGCAACGTAGAACACAGAAGTTCACACGAATTTCCTCCGTAGCAATACAGCTGATGACAGCGATGAAAACTAGTATAGCGCTCATCTCGCTTAGCTAAAACCGCTTCAGAACATCTGAAATCTGGCGCATTCAAAGTACTACTCTAATTTTTACCCAGAATCACAATAAAACAAGTGGACGGCGGACCGAGCGACTCAACCCACAAGCTTGCTTATAAACGGAATGTAAAATGGGAGAAAGTGTGAAAATGTCTTTCTTAAATTTCTCGCCTTAAAAAAATGGAAATCAGCCACCATTTTCCGATAGTTGTTTGTTTGCCAGCAGGTTAGCACAAAACTCAGTATACACCATTTTGTTGCAAAATATTTGGCTTAAGACTTATTTTTCTTCTTCGCTTGAGTTTCCTCTCTTAATTCTAATAAAAAAAAGTCGGCTACTAAAAGAAACTAAAGGGATGAAGGATAAAGCTTTTGACGTTGAGGAATGCGCCATGCATTCGACTTCATTAATTATCGTTGGAGGTGATTGAATGCATATCTGGCCTTTATAATGACTCGCGATGGCCTACCGATGTATCGAGCCAGTGCTGCTATCCTCCCAGACAAGTTTGGTGCCAATTTGCTAACCCCGAATGGATGGAAGGCTTGGTGGCCATGGGCGCAGGGATCAACTCCATGTGTGTGTCGCAGTGGCGCCTCCAACCACTGCGCCACACGCGCCTAATGAAAGCTAAACAACTAAAAATACAAGAAAGTTTTCAAATTGCTAAGAAAACAATAAGTAGATGCAAAGTAAACAAGAGGGAAAGCAGGAATTCAGAGGTTGTTGAATCCGCTAACTTCACATTTGAAAAATGCAATAATTAGTTGACGTTTATTCGAATTATTTGGAAATCACAAAGGAACTGTCGCTTGATAAGTTATTACAAACGATAAAACTTGTGTATATGCAGTGTGAAAATCTTGTGTGAAAACTTGTTCATAGGTTTTATAATAACGAGAGCACGCCTAGCGTAAAGGTGGCAATGGCGATCCTCACTTGCACGTTACTGGTTCGAGCCTACATAGACCCACAACCCACTGAGCGTCCCACTATTTTAAAGTCCGGAAATTAATAGGTTCACTCTTTGCAAATGAAGTGGGTACATTATGGTCCGGCTATTTCAGGATTCCAGAGAGGATCGACTCAATCAGCTTTCAGCGACATTCATAACAAAAGAAAATCCTTGTGCAGCAGCCCAACTCACATGTGGGAATCCCGAACTGCTTCATGGATGGTGGATGCGAGGAAACGAATCCAATGAAATAAGCCCCGGGATCCGAGGATTGATGTGAAAAATGAGTGTTGCAGAATAACACGAAACAATAATAAAATAATGACATCACTTGTCACTGTATACACAAAAGTGGAAGGAAGGATACGGAAAGCTCTTCATGAAAAGGCGGTTAATAAATAGACAAGGTTGCATGAACTCAAATTAAAAATTACAGTAATGTTGCAGATAAAGTGAAAAAAATTTAACAGGAGAAACAACAACAAAACCACTACACGCCAAAAGGCGAACAATTTGGTCACATGAAGTCTTTTATTTGATGTTGTTTACGACTGCAGAAGGGCTATCTGAGAAATTTAGCACTTGTTCAATAAATAATACTTATCACACTAAAATTTGCCAGTATTATGGGCAAGTGTGAGCGAAGAGCATTCAGTACAACGGAACAAAGTGCTTTTGAATTCTAACGCTATTGTGAAAGTGGTGATGGGCTGAACTCTAGAGCAGCGCCTCCGTGTCAGAAAGGCAACAGCTCAAACGAAGCAGGCCAAATGGAAGGACCGACCGTTTGGTTTAGGGACACGCCCTAGTAGATGTGGCTGTCTAGCATCCTTTTCAGGAGACGAAATGCTGATGTACCTAATTAGCACGTAAAGAATAGCTATAGACGGACGGGAGTCTGACGTCTTACGATAGAGATTCTTCAATGTCGACACCGAGTCTAGGGACCAATCGACCCAGTGCTCCAAGACGATATGTCACATAATATGAAAAGATAAAGCGTTCTGCGTTGATCCACTTTTTAGGTATGCGCTGTACATTTGACTCCATTCGAAGCACCGTAGAGATGATTGAATGCATGTTTACCATCTGCAAATTATGGCAGCCTGAGAATCTGTCAAGTCAGCACTTCATCTTCTCAAACAAGTCTAGTACCAATTTGTCGGCTTTGAAAGAAAGGAAAGCTTGTCAAGCCAGAGGCTGACATTGTACCGGGGATGCTGATCCTGAATATCGAGAGACGCCTCTTGCCAATGAGCCACAGATAATTTGACATGTTCATATGCAATCTATTACCTTTTGAGAATCGGTCGAATTTTAATATCTATAAGTAAGGATTTATGCCAAGTCCATAGAAAAGCTAATCAATGTCAATTTCTTCGCAAGCTTTTTGCATAGTAATATGCACGTTCATTTTGAAGCTATTTTAATGACAAGAGATGGAATTCATAAAATGAGTCCCCTAATGGAACTGTGGACATTATTAGCGAATATGTGCTTGGGTTCTTCTGTTTCGAAAGAGAGAAGCAGCTATCCTATTTGTAATAGCATCTTGAAAAAGCCTGTTTTTTTGTTAAACTATTTTCTCTTGCTGATTTTTTCTACTTTATTTAGTAGATTTTTACTAAATCTGGCGAAGAAGGATTTTACAATGTTTCATTCGTGAGGAGAAAATTTTTGTCGTTAACTAGGATTGACCTTTCTACCCATCTTCAACCACTCTCACTTTAAACCGATAATCCATCCAACCTTTTCATACTTGGAAGCTTTTTGCACTTATTTAGTCAACACTTGTCATAGATTGTAGGCACTTCATCGTTGTAATCACTGCATTCTGCTTAGATCTCGTCCATCGTTATTCTTATCCTCGCTTCAGATATTTGTTATATCACGAATATAGACGAACCGTAGAAGATTTTAAAGTGAAGAGGCCTGAGGCAATACTGCAGCTTCTGGTTGCAATACTTTAGAACAATTGTACAATGTGGCATGAACCTCGCTGCTTGGATGAAGTTTAGCCAATTAATACGAAGGTTCATTTATTTAAACAGTATCCGCACCGCATCTGGTTTGCGGATCTCTATTGACAGTTCCTTGTAGTCAACCTTGTGAATAACATCGAATGTTTTTTTTTTCACGATCCAAACAAATTGCTTCTCATCAATGCTTGTTGAACAGGAAGCGAATGCGTTCTACATAAGAACGCAAGGCGATTGTTGTCACAACTTCCTTCACGACAACACAGCCCTCCTATCGGAACACTGCCAAACTTTCACAAGAAAGGGAGCATAGCAAAGTGACTTCTCCTAATTTTGATGAAAAAATTTCATCAATCCTTTTTGGTGATGACAACATTATCATGTTTCTATTAATGCCGTAAGAACAAAGGCGATCTTCAAAGAATAGACGACAAATGGAAGGATTGCAAATAAATCAGGGGAACACCCAGTGGATGGAAAACCTTGGTGAAAAAAAACAGAAATAAATTGGGATCGATGGCGTTCCGATTACGAAAACCGCGCCATATGAGGGCTAGAGACGTCTAATTGGTGTGTAATCGGTTGTGTTTTGGGGAAAAATCGATTTCATTTGTAAACGAAGGAATACAAACTTTTCAAACAATGCAGCTATGACATACCCATTCCAGCATGACATTGGCGGCCATGTTCACTCGTTCCAATCCATCATACTTAGAACTATTCTTTTCTAAAGCGAACTTTTTCCTGCGACACTTTTTATACTAAATTCCGTATAGGAGAGGTCATAGCTAGTGCTGCGTGAGTAAAACTGTTTCCTATATATCAAAATTTACAAAACAAATATTTAACCGCAATGACGCTGAGATATTTGCAAGATTCCGGACCGTAGGTGTCTGCGGTGGCGAACGAACCGCTATTACCCTTTTCGGGAGCTAACGCGTTCACCACCACACCATGCGGCTCCTTCGTTTCGCTTGTCTCTCAACTAGATTGCTAAGGGCACTGATCGATAGAACTATCTGAGAGACATATGAAACGAAGGACTTGCATAGTTCGGTAGTGAACGCGTTAGCCCCCGGAAAGCGTAACAGCGCGTTCGTTTCCAACCGCAGACTCCTGTGGACCGGAGGTTTGCAAAATATCTCTGCATCATTTTGGTTGAGTCACACATAATACCCTGCTGTTAAAAATTGTAGGAGGCAGTAAATAGAAAAAGTTAAAAAACATTTATTTGGAAGACATAATGTCAGGTTTGTCTTCATGTCTACTACGGTGATTTCTTAAATATCGTACAGATTAGTGGTACTACAGCAATAAACGAGCTTCTGATGAGGAGAATATTAAAATGTGATATAAAAAAACTGAGAAAAAAGTAATCGCCACATGTGATGTCTTTGCTCTCTAGGAGAGCTGACTAGTCAACGGAACAGATTTTCATGTTCTTACTCAGCCATTCTCTAGGTTTCCTCTATACAATTCGGAGAAATGTCCTCGCATCCTAAACGCACTCCGAATTTTGTGTGCCATCCAAAAGCACTAGGACAGCTGGATTCTGCGATTAAAACGCCACAACAAACACTTAGATCCTAGTTCGGGCCTTCGACAAGCAAAGCGCCTTTCTTACTCTGTCAAATGTATATTTACAGCAGTGAGGCACTGATGCGTCAGTCATCAGATAAGGGAGTACTCGTCAAATAGACGTTGGAGTGGACCTTAGAGGATACAAGTATCCTCAGTTCTGACCATCTGCCTAATCAAGGACGTTACTTTTGCTTAATTCAACAAGTTTTCTTTGCTACAACTTCGAGAATCGAAGGACTGACCAACATAAGTAATCATTTACGCAGTACGAATTTCCAGTGAAATTTTGTTTCCTTTGGGCTTGGAAAGTGCACTGTCTAGAGGTGCCCGCAATGGTGCGTAGAATCTGGTTCAGTTTCGCATTGGGCCCACAAACGTTCATATGATTCCGGAGTCGCAAAATTGTTACAATGCGTGTTTGGGAGAAACTCTCTGCAGTACACAAAGGTCAGCGACCACCTGTGGCATAATCCCTTGAACGCTTTAACAGAACTATCTCAGATTCCACAGAAAATCGATTCGACCAGCATTCAACGACATTCATGCAAAGGCAAAATCCTTACGTGACATCCCAATCCACAGGCAAATCTAAAGACTTTTTTAGATGACAGATTTAAGAGTGCGAACCAAACGAAAGAAGTTCTGGTATCCGCACAACATCTTACGCCGAGTAGAATAAATAAATGAATAAAGCAATGTTTGCTTCCTCCTCTTTTTAGTTTGTGTTAATAGGATTCCTACAACTTTACATATGCAATAGATCTATAACATTTGAAAACACAGCCATAACGATACTGAGATATTTGCAAAACTCTGGACCACAGGCGTCTGCGGTGGGGAACGAACGCGCTATTACCCTTTTCGGGGCCTAACGCCTTCACCACCACACCATTCTGGCCCTTCGTCTCGCCTCTGCCTCTACTCCAGTATTCAGTTTAATTCCTATTCTCTAATATTCCCAAAATAAGGAAAGAATAGGCTGTATGGTTACAGAAGCAACAGCGATTGGCGTGGATATTATGCAAATAATAATAAAATTAGGTGTCGAATTTAAAGCAGTTATTGATTCACAATGTTAACCTTTTATTTGCCGCCTACTATAATTTTTCAGTGGTGCATTGTGTAATACGCGAGCACCCGAAAAGGGTAGTCGTGGTTCGATTTGGCCTTGGGTCCAAGTTTTGCGACTATCTTCTCATCGTTGCCGTTATATTTCACATCATACCCTGCCATGAAAAATCATGGTAAGAAACAAATAAAAAGTTAACATTGTGATTTCGCATACAGCCGCGGTTTAACTGGATGCAATGCCAATTCTTGGTCTCCAGACAAATCTCGCTGACGGCTGATTGTTGATGTCAGCGTTAGGTAGAAAACTAGCTGAGAGAAACGCAAATTTAGTACCTCAGTAGTACAATGCGTAGTACGCGAGCCTCCGGAAAGTGTAATCGTGGTTCGATCTGGCCCGAGGCCCATGTTTTGCGAATACCTCAGCATTGTCGTAGTTGTTGATTCGTTTATGGGAATATCCATATGCACATCAGATTTGCAATACAATGACGACAAAGTAGTGAGTTGATTGAAAATTTTAGTTCCGAGAAAAAAGTCAGGAAATAAAAATTATCCAACAATAGCTTAGAAGACCGACTTTCTATAAACCTCGGCATAAATAATCGATATATTCATTTATATGTTCCTATGAGGGCGCGCGTGGCGCAGTGATTGGAGGCACCACTGCGATACCATCAGCTCAACAAGATCAATTCATATCCAACAATGATTCAATAAAAGACAAAATCCATGAAAAAACTCTTTTTACTTTCTAAAGGTGTACATCTCGCAGACGCCACCCACGTGAATGCCGAGCTATGAGCAAAACTGAGAACCTCAGTTGGAATTTGAACCTGCGATTACCCTTTTCGAGGTATCACATGCTATCCACCAAGTCAACCGAGGTCTTCGCTCTGCTTTTAACTCAGCTGTGTTATACTCTATCGGTGTTCTCATCCATCATCGGTCAACAGGTATGATCTGGGAAGACAAATTGGCATTGAATCCAGCCATGCTGAAGCTGAGTCGAAATCACAATGTCTTAATGCTTTCCATTAGAAAAGAATTGGTATTGAATAAAAATTGTGTCAGATGGGTCAATACTTTTTGTCATTTTACACCAGGTCCATCAGGTTTCACTAACAAGTTCGCATAGATACTTCAAATTTTCAGTACAGAAGTCCGTTACATCATGATCTGAATCAAAACTGAGAGCAATTATTCCAAAAATAGCAATGGTTCGAATTTTTAAGTATTTCTTTATAATGTCTATTCATCAAGACTTGAACAATAGCAGTGTTTGTCTCGACGACACCAAAGACTTCAGTCACTTTATTAACTCTCTGAAGAAAACACTATCTCCTAGGAGTCCGACAGAGGAAGATCAGCAGCGAGTACATTCTAGAAAATGTTGTAGTTTACCTATATCTGTCGTACTTCTTTCTTTCGCCACAGGATCAATCCAGTAGAAGTTGATGAACAGTTTCTAGAGGCCGAATGTGTTTGACAAGCTACTCATACCTTCTGCTATCTTGAATGCTTGGATACTTGGATTGCCCGTTTTCAATGGTTGCGGGAGAACCAGCACAATTTCCGTTCTTCGTAGTTTTACTGGTCTAGCCATTGCAGATCACTAAAGTCTCGAGGTCATCCTGGCCAAAGTCTGCCCCAGGTCGTCACCACCACAGGCAGTCGCAGCCCTTGTGGATCGGTGGGAGGTTTGCCACTATGCGACGAGTTACACACCAGGACGGTGCTGGATCCTGGTATTAATTTACTCTTAGCTGGGCTTGCTGATAGAAACGCCGTACTTCTTCTCGGGTTGGGAGACCCTGTTGAAGGAATGAATTCCTCTGCTGTGCATTGCAGTTCGACTCCCAAGAACACCTCTCAGCTACGATGAGGCGGTAAACAGTTGGGAGGCTTCTGTTATCTAATACCCAATATATTACTATCTAATCAATATCAAGTACTAATATCGTTTACATGTTTATATTTCTCAATGCTTTTGCTTGGTGTAGATATCTCAAGTTACTTTTTTCCTAATCTTCAACTGATGATTTCCTGTGAAGAACCGTTATTAATGCGCCCTTTAGTCCTTCCGTTATAAAGCTGGCTTTTTGATTACATTCAGCAATTCTTGGATAGCTGAAGTGCGCTCACAGACTTCTAGAAAAAACGACGCTAATCGAAATAGCTTTTAAACTTCAAATAAAAGCATTTCGGCTCGTAATGAACTCCCTTATATCGTAAACACTTACAGTTAACCTCTTGGGTTCAAAATTTTAAAACAAATGAAAATTGGCTTCCAATCTTTTGAAGATTTCTGTGCTAAAGTATCAGTGGATGTTTCTATAAGTGCCGCTAAGTTCGGCTCAAGTTCACTCTCTTGGAATGCTGGTATACCTGTTTTCGTCTTCATCACAAGCATTAGGGATTGCATGAACAGGTGGGAGCAGGGAACAGAAATAATGCTAGCGGCTTTTTGAATCCCAATGCCTTAGCTATCTCCAAAATAACAGAAGTTGTCGAAAAATCGGCGTCGTCACTTTCGTGATTTCGGACTTCACCAATATATAATAAGGATAAAGCCCTCGGCGTTGATCAATTCCTGAGGGATAAGCTATGCATTCGACTTCATTAAGTGTCGTTGGAGGTGAGTGAATGCATATCTGGCCTTTATAATGACTCGCGGTGGCCCGCCGAAGTATCGAGCCAGTGCTGCTATCCTATTAGACAAGTTTGGTACCAACTTGCCGACTCCGGAGGGATGGAAGGCTTGGTGAGCCATGGGCCCGGCCGTCGATTCCACGTGTGTGTCACAGCGGCGCTTCCGACCACTGCGCCACACGCGCCTTCCACCAATACTGGATGCAAATTTTTATCGAAAAGATGGCAGCCGCCTTGCGCTAGCAACTGGGGAAACTTTGCAGGACCACATATTCATGTTATTTAAGAACATGAACCAAAGTACACGAGGTTTTTTAGTGACTTCTCGAAGCTGTGTGCGGTCAAAACGACGAGACTCTGTGGAACGTTAGGTTGGTTCTTTTTCCTTTAACTACCAACACTTCTGTAAGTTTTTCCCACAATGTTATGCGGGCTTTAAGACAAACTAAGAGTTTGTAGAAAATTGATGTGAAACTATGCTCTTAGGTTGCTGGCCATATAATTAACTACATTTTTAAATCAGTGATTATGTAACTGTAGAAAATGATGTAATCGTCATCATTTTCCTGTTATGATCAAAACCACGAAAGCTTTTTCGTTTTGTCCCAAAACACCCTTTTTAACTTAGTTTCGCTCATGGGCGACTCATTCACATGATGGTTTGCGTTGCGGCATTGGAAAAAAAAATGTTGCTCTTCCGGTAAGAGTCTCGTTTCTGAATGACTAACAGTGGAGATTGACCGGTTTTCCGTTGGCTAGCAAAGCCGACCGACAGTCGACTGGTCGTTTAAAAGCCGTCGTCTCGAAATGTGTCGTTCACGCAGAGATGTTCTTCTGGTTGGTACTACTGTCCACTATTTTAGGCAGTTCATTAGCAGATGATAATGAAGCTGCCGCCTGTTAGTGTTTCCTTCTGTTTTTGCTTCCTCGGTTTTTTTCATTTAAATTATTTTTTTCTTTTTTTCCTATACTCCAACTTTAACTACTAAAACTGAGAATGTTCCTTTGAGTTCTTATACCTATGGTTTCCGAGCAAACTGGCGACAGTAATCAGACATTTTTCGAAGTCGAGGAAGATCACGAACGACTGTGTGGCAAAGAGGGAAGACTACTGAAAGGTATAGTAACTTTCTGTTTAAAAAGTGTTCTGAAATATTGCAGAAGCAAGTTATTACTTACAAATTAGTTTTCGATGGCCAATCCTTAGAAACTCAAATCACCTAGGAAGAAAACTACCCATTTCTCTTGAGACATACTACGTACAGAAGAATCTTTTCATAATGTTGGTCCTTCCTTTCTTCATATTTCTTCGAGGAAGGCTCGATACATCTCAACAAAGAATTTTCTGCAGAGCTTTCTTTATTGCACCTTTTCATCGCCAATGACGAAAAGACCTTGATCCAGAATTTAATCCAAGCTTCTTCTGGCTCTCTATACAAGGCCTCCTGTGCTTTCCTTTCTGTATTTTTCTTTTCACCTCTTCTTGTTTTGTCTTTGGCTACCTAGTCGACCCTTTTTTACTGATGGATCCACTAATTTTTATACTCCTTCACTATCGGTGATTGCTTTAAGAAAATTTGACTACAGTAATGATAAGTGATTCAGAAAAAACAGATCGACTTGTGCAGTGCTTATCCGATGACGATTGTCTTCCACCATCCCAATGTCATATAACCGGTTACTGTTGTTTAATAGCCCTTCACCAAGAGCCACCACCAATTGGCTGCCCAATAGGTAAGTGCTTTCAAAAGCAAATCAAAAACAAAACTATAAGAAACCAAAGAGTTCTTACTTCCTTCACTTCCAAATCTGGCTCCTTACGGCAAGCATATTCCACTTAACACAGATAAAATCCGTGTTTGACCAACAAAATGAAGCTACCGGGGAAGTTATGAACCTGCCATCTTCAACGGCTGTCAACTGCATGTGCAATAATTAAGTTTTCGGAGTTGTTCTATAGAGCTCATAAAGCAATTCATTTTCAGGGACACGAGCCTTAGTGAATGCTTTCGGCATAGAGCTGAATTGCACACCATCAATTCCCGATTCATGTCCTGGTGGAGCGCTCTGCTATACGGATACGCTAACGAATGCGAAGAGGTGTTGCGGTCGAGATCCTGGTCAGTCTAAAAATAAAAATAAGTGAAAAGTGAAAAGAATGAAGCAATTGTGTACAGAAAGAACTCATAAGTGGAAAACTCGAACTATACTACACTACTGCATCACAAAGAATAGCCAAAGGCTTTGACTTTGAGGAGAAAGTTGGGGTTCTAACATTGAGGTGAAAAGCAAAGGCTTACAAAGCTCTTGAAAGTATAACCATAATGACGCTGAGATCTCTGAAAAAGTCCGGACCGCTGATGTCTGCGGTGGGGACTGAACACGCTGTTACCTTTTCCGAGGGCTAACAATATGCAATAAAATACACGATACAATAAGACAGTTCTTAGATGTTTTCGACTTTTTCAGATAGCTCAGTGGCTGCCCAACTCAAATGACAAAAAATTGTTTATGAATTCTCTAGTGATCCTGGGGTAGGAGATGCAGAGCAGGGGTTATTGAAGCCGTCAATCAACAAGCAGAAGGCGACAGTTCCATTCCCACCTTAAAGCTTTTCTCCAGTCTACGTGGGGACACCTCAGCCCGGCTATCTTCAATAATGCAAGAAGATTCGATTCAACTTGCATTCTACAGGAGTCGAAAAAAGTCGAAATCCTCGAGAAGCAGCCGAAGTAACAGACGACATCCTTGATCACCTTCCTGAACAATGAATTCTAGGAAAAACGAATCGAGTGCAAGAATTTCTGTGATCAGCAGAGCAGATATGATGACGGGTAGTGTAAAAAAATGGTTAAGGATTTAATTAGTACCAAGATGTGCTTTTATGGATCGAACTGCACAGCGATGGGTTCGTCCTCTTTATTGAGGTCTCTTTGGCTCATGGGGTGCCCAACATTTCTAGGCGAAAGCTTAGCGGTTGGAAACCAGTGTCAGGTATCACTGCTATTCTGGCAACGCGGTAGATAATAGGAAGTGATGGCGACCTACAAAACGTTAGCACTGTTTACTGCCGGAATTCGAAGAATACATTGCTATTCATGTGGATGAACGTCAAAAATTCAGGCAACGACAAGAGCTGGTGATATTGAAAAGTAAGTGAAAAATGACTCTAAGATTAATTTGTTTTTTGCCTTTTGAGGTCGGAAACGCCTCTCAGGATTCCCTTTTCAATTCCAGGTCACGGATGTCCAAGTGGATCACGAGCACTTTTGACTGCTGCGGAGAAACCGCTGCTATGCACACCAGGAAAAGCGGACGATTTGTGCCCTAGTGGTGCTCTATGCCAATGGAGTTATTTGATCGATAGGTATCAATGTTGCGAACCTGACAATGGTTTGTTCTTCTTAACTTCTTTCCTTTTTCGTCGAAATCTTATCCACTTTTATGCCTCCCACTGTTGATCATAAATGTTTCCACAGTGGATTTATCTGTTTTAAAACCACTTACCTATTCCCTTTTTTAAACTAATTTCACATAGAATGTGAATGCTACATTATGGATAACTAGCTTGTTTATCGTGGCGGGGAAGAAGAAATGGTTTCTGGTTGGCATAATGAGGCTGGAATGAGCTTCAAAACTTTCGGCTGGCCCACAGGAACAACTGAACTGTTTGGTCTGCATTTTTCGGACACCAGACAACTTTTCTGGACAATCGGTCAGTTAGAAATCTGTAAGATAGGAATTATAGTTAAACTGACAGCAGTTTTAATAAAGACGAACCATTCAAGGGTTAAAGATCCAAAGGAATAGACCACTCCACTGAAGAAAAACCTTTGAAACTGCAACGCATCGGTTCCTCAGTCATAGATGGGCTTCGCGGTCCTGATTTATAAAGTTTTCGCTTTCGCTTACGATTGTTGGAGGTTTGAAGCTCATCTCTATTACCATGAAGTGCAATGCGGAACTGTAGAAGATGACGTTCATCAATTCTTGGTGTTCATCTCTGAGTGGTGCTCCGCTTTCATATTTATGGTTTGTCTGCGAATCTATAAGGGAAAAAACCATTTCTTCTCCTTCTGAACTTCCAAGAATGAAGAAAAAGAGAGGAAAGAATGATTGTGAAAGAATCCGCCATTGATTTATCAATTTCCGGGTACCGTAATTTGTTGCCTTGAAAGGAATCCTTGGACCAACAATTTCCTACATTCGAGTTGTGCTTTGTTTTATCACGAATCAAGTACGAAGCACTTTTTTGAGCAAACGCGAGGTGTTATTGTTCTTTATTCACGAATAAGCTGACGTTTCGGCGGACTTCGCCTTCCTCAGAGCCTGGAAAAGTCAAGTTGACAGCAACAAAAATACGAAGAATTACTTGATCAATGCCGAGGTTAGTAGAAAGTCGGTCGTGGGGGTTACTGCGCTTTTTTGAATTTCTGAGCAAAAGATATCTCGAAGAATGCTCTGGAAAAGAAAGCACTCTGCAGCTCAAAGGCGTTTTCAAAAGTTGTGACAATGTAGGATGCCAATGCTGCAATTATTTTTTTTCCAGCTAAAGCCTCAATTACAAAATAAGTAAATAGGTAAAATAAGTAAATAAATAAATAAGTAAATAGGTAAATAAGTAAAATACTGTTTGCTTCCTCTTCCTTCCTGTTTTTTCACTTTTTAGTTCATTAGTTGACATGATGGCTAGAAATTTACATATACATATTACACACTTGTGTACTACAATTATATAATATGTCTACAAAAAAATGAAGCTCTCGGCGTTCATCAATCCCCGAAGAATGCGCCATGTATTCAACTTCATTAAGTATCGTTTGGAGGCGATTGAATGCATATCCAGCCTTTACAATGGCTCGTGGTGGCCTACCGATGATGTATCGAGCCAGTGCTGTTATCCTCCCAGACAAGTCAGGTATCAACTCTCCAACCCCGGAGGGATGGAAGGATTGTTTGTCCAGGGAGGCGAGGATCGATTCCACGTGTGTGTTCCAGGGCACCTCAGACCACTGCACCACATGTCTATGACACTCAAAAAATTATGCTTAGAAATATTAAGCGAGCAATTTATTTTCTTGAAATGGAACAACATTCTCTTGTGTTCCTATTCTTCGATATTTCCAAAATAAGGAAAGAAAAGCCGGATTATTACGACTAGCATAGAAATTATGCAAATAACAACAAAATAAGGTGATGAATTTAAAATAGTTTTTGATCCCTTCATCAAACGGTTTACCGCCTCATCGTAGCCGGGAGGTGTTCCTGGGTGTCGGATTGCGATGTACAGCGGGATGATTCATCCTCTTGGCAGAGTCTCCCAAACTGAGGATTCCGGCGTTTCCATCAGAACATTGGTTAAGAGTAAACCAATACCAGGAAACACCACCGTCTTGGCATCAAAGTCGCATGGTGGCAAATCTCCCTCTGATCCACAAGGGCTGCGACTACCCGTGGTGGTGAAGACCCGGAGCAGACTTTGGCCAAGCTGACTTCGGGATTCCAGGGAACCACAATGGCTTAACCAGCAAATCTCCGATAAATGGTGATTATGCTAAGGCCCGCATAACCAGTGAGGATGGCTTGTTCAAGTGTCAAGTGTCAAGTATTGATTCTTTCATAACAATGTCCATGTGCACATCAAATTCGCAGTACAGTGACGTCATAGTAGGGATTTGATAATGGACAATTTTAGTTTGGTCAAAAAGAAGTGAAAAAGCAAAAATATTCTACAATATTAACCTTTTTATTTACTGCCTATTCTTTTTAATGGCAGGGTATGTTACGAAATATAACATCCATAATGCTGAGATATTTGCAAAACTCCGGACCGCAGGTGTGTGCGGTGGGGAACGAACGCGCTATCGTCCTTTCCGGGGAGTAACGCGTTCGCCACCACACCATGTGGGTCCTTTGTTTCACGTACCTCTCAGCTAGTTCTGTCGATCACTGCCATTAGCAATCCCCTGTCAGCGGGATTGATCTGGGGAGCCCAAATCGGCATTGACCCCAGTTGAGCTGAGGCCATAGTTATAATCACAATCTTAACCTTTTTTAAGGCAATGAATAAGCATTATAGAAGTTATATTTTGCAACATACCCTGCCATAAAAAAGAATAGGCAGTAAATAAAAAAGGATAATCCGTTCTCCACCGCATACGCCTGCGGTCCGGAGTTTTGCAAATATCGCAGCATTATAGAAGTTGTATTCCACAATAATTAAACAGAAGATGAAATACAACAAAAATTTCCTTTTTTTTGCAAATATATGCAGCCCATATGAGTCACCACAGGATTGCCTAAATATGAGTAAAACTGAGAACCTCAGGTGAGCTTCGAACCCGCAGCTACTGCTTTTGGGGACCCACGTCCAATCCGTGGCACGAGCTGAGACCTTCGCACTAAACTCTGTGATGAAGAAAGAATAGGTGGTAAATAAAAGTAAAAATTTTGTAAGATCCTAGTCGTTAAAAAATAAAGTCTTTCAAATAGATAACCTGGCGCTCGACATGCGTACGGCTATGCTTTTTCATTATGTTTGATGCCAAGTGACATTTACAAAGCTTTTAAGTACAGCATATAGATTCAAGTTCTAAGTAAGGTTATTCAACATTGTCTTCGACATGGCTGTCGTTAAATTCTGGTAAGGCTGAATCCGCTTGAAGTCCTGGGAGAGCGCTAATAAACCATTCCCAATTATACAACATCACCGACCTTTTTGGGTTAGGGAAAAGTGTTCTTATGCAGATCTGGTACCACGCCCACCCGTAAAAGCTGGGTAGTTCGGTTTGCCAAAGTTGGGGTCAAATTATTGGTTTAATAGGAATATTCTTAGACATTTCTATTCATTGCGCTTCCCATTCCCAGCGATAGGGATTGCTGGACGCAATTAATTGGCAAATTAGAACATCAAAACCTTCCCATTTTCTCTTCACAGTAATAGCTCGATATTTTTACGATATCTCCTTGTTGTCCAAAATCAATACTTTTAGTCTAATAGTTCACAATAAATAATTTTTCGCACAACAGCATCACGTATGCGTAAGAATACGGATAAGTATGCCAATAGCCAAATATGCCAATAGTTAAAGAGAAGCATCATGCAGAAATCACAATGTTAACCTTTTATTTTCTGCCCACTATAATTTTTCACGGCAAAATATGACGTAAAATAGCCACAAAGATGCTGAGATATTCGCAAAACTTGGACCCCGTACCAGATCGAACCACGATTACCTTTTCCGGGGCCTGCTTGTTACACAGTGCACCACGGAGGCCCTTGCTCTGCGTTTCTCTCAGCTAGTTTTCTACCTAACGCTGCCCAATACATAGAAACTGGACGCTTGAATTAAATTTTCGATGCAAAGCATATTGATTGAGGTTGTCCACGTCATCAGACACCTCAAAGAACGGCCTATGGTCTACCACTACCTTGCAGTCAAGGAGGGCCACCATGTCCTGATGGTGGCAGTTGTCATTTCAACTTCTGGACAGCGTCGTATCAATGCTGCCGACTCGACTTCACAGGTTATTCGCTTTTTCATTTTCATTAAGTGTAAATCTCAAAGTTTTGGAAAATATTTCACACCTTATGCATTGAATCCAATGCGCCTTTTCCACTTGTCGCATAAAACTATTTCGTTACACTCTTTCTAAGCTATCAATAGCTTCCTGATTTAGTAGGTAGAGAAGTTATTTCAGACTAAGTCAACACACTGCTTTTCCACTCATTATAGTTTTCAAAAAAAAATTAATGAAGCGAGTTTGTTCGTCTTTATGGGTTTGGCGGCGATTTGCTTTCTGTTGTAGAAGCAAACTAGCACTGATTGTTGCTAATGAAGAAGACATGAACACAATTCTGTGTAACTGCCACGACCGACTTTCTATTAACCTCGGCATTTCGCCTTCCTCAGAGCCTGCAAAGGTCAAGCTGACAGCAATCCACTCGGCCAGACGCCTCCATAACCAAACAAAGAAACCCCAAACCAAATTTCAATCACTTTGAACACAGCTTTGCACACTCACCGCTTCCTATGAGGTTTCCACTAAGTATGTCTCGTAGAGACCAACCGCACAGAAATCACGTGGAAGTATAATGTGCCCCTCACATCAGAAAAGCAGTTTTATATACTGCCCTATATCACACGTGATAATGAGGCAAAAAAATTGAAATCTTGGTTTGGGGTTTCCTTGTTTGGTTATGGAGGCGTCTGGCCGAGTAGATTGCTATCAACTTGACCTTTCTAGGCTCTGAGGAAGGCGAAATCCGCCGAAACGTCAGTTTAATCGTGAACAAAGAATAATAACACCTCGCGTTTGCTCAACAAAAATACGAATAATTCTGCTGTGTATCATACAGCAGCACGAGTCCTGCACGGGCTATACCATATTTTAGGGATATAGTAGCGCACAACACTTTATCTTAATTTTAATGCACTTTCTCACATGACATATGTTACACGAAAAAATGAAGGAAGCTGACGCTCCTACAGCCTAAAACTGGCATAAACGAAAGAGAACGCAAAGAACTTACTTAATAGAGAAGTGAATAGAAACCGAAAATAGACACGTACGGCTAACAAAACGCTTGCTAATCCCACAGTTGAAATGGAAAACTGTCTTACCTAGAAGCTTCTCAGTTACGAAGTAGCGAATGTTTCTCATCGTTGAAGACGACGTAACCGTGGTTCAGAAAAATAGTATAACCTTTTCATGTGCGCTCTTTTACTCGCAATTACGTGTTAATGCATCGTGGAAACCTTTAGTTTTCTGACATATCATTTTCGCTAAAAATCAGGGTTTGAAAAGAGAATCTCACGTAGTTTTCTACAACTTTACAAAACGCCTCGGCTTCGTAGACGGTCAATAGATTATGTCGAAGATGTTCCCCGATAGCCTTCAAGTGCTCGTTTGCCTTAATCTCGTTGTTTTCGCCCTACCGTGTCCAACTCGCGAAGGAAGGAGCTAAACCTGGCCAAAAAACGATGAGGCCAAAGTCTGCATAACCTATTTGTAGTAACCGAAGTTTCCGCCTGCAATTTTCTTATCTGAGTGTTTTGGTATGATAATTGTTCTGATTTCACCTCATTTTAAGACTTTAAACCTCCTTTTCGTAATCATCTGAAGTACACTTCTTTCCAACTTGACAAGATATTGATCGATTCATTAGAACGACTAGCGAGCATTTACATCTCGTATTAAACCTTTTACACAATACTAAAAGCATCGATAACGTAGGAAGCGATTTTTTTTCGTAACAAATCTTTGTCGCAACATCGTACAGCGCAGCGGTTAAGAGTGGGCTGAAGTACACTAGCGATCGTTGGTTCCATTTCGCTGGGTTGGACAAACCATGCGCACCGCTACTATGCGGCAGAAACTAGTGCCAAACTTGTCTGGGAGGATAAAAATGACACATGAATGTGTTTAAATTGTTGAACTTACGTGAGGTTGATAAACTTGCTTTATTCGGTTGGCGTTTCTACGTAGTCGTTTTCATCGGAGCCGATAATCCGAGTCGATGGCCCACAGTTGTTCGTCTTCTCTATTTGGCGTCTTCGTAGTTGTGCCGAGACGGATCTTCTTCAAATAGATGAGTGTGTCTTCAGATGAGTGGAGCCCAGTGCAGTACACATTACTCAGAGGTGCCCAGCAGTTCCGAAAGCCTTACTCTTCTACTCGGAAAACTATTTTTTGAGAGCTGAAAAGTCTTCTTGAGAAATTCACATGCACATATTAAATTCATAGGATTATCCTCCCCCCAGAAAAAGAAACGAAGTTTTTAAAAAGATGCAGAATGGCTAGAGTAATGTCGCATTTATTGTCGAATGTAAATTTTCTTGTATGACAGGGGTGTTAGAAAATCTTGAACGATTTTCATTTAACTTCTAGCAAGGTTTTGGAATTTTCAAAGATGATTGCTACGCTCTTCCTTAATCGTCTAACAAACGTGCTCAACTAGTGACGAACAAACAGCTTAACTCCATCAGCTCGTCGTTCTGCTTCACGAAACCATTTTGGTCCAATCCTCGTAGATGCTAGCGCTTCTCTTATTCACACTGATTTCACTTCTCCGTTCAAACCCTGTCCTAGAAAAAATCGAGCGCTGTGAGTTTTCTTAAGCTTTTTTTAAAGTAATGATAAAATATAGATTTTCGTAGGCCGATGCTATTTTTTTTTTCGATTTTATCATTTTATGTATTCTTGTTGCCCTCTGACCAACTTAAAACGAGCTGAAGTTTTATGAAGCATAGAGAATTTCTCAATGACGCATAAAAAGTTACTCAAAAATTTTAGTTGTTACAAGAAATATAAGAAGCTCCACCGTTTCCAATGCTCTGAATTAGAAGAATAAGCAAGATGACTTTTAAGCTGTTAAAAGAAAGTGGTAGTAAAAAGTGGTAACCAGCAAGTAACACGTAACAACCAATTACTAATGAGTAGAAGTAATCACTAAGTGTGAACAGCTTAGTTATGACTCAAATTTCTTCAATAGTAAAAGTAAAAAGGCACGCAAACCGAAGTCTAATCCGAATTTATGCTGATAGAAACTGAAACGAACTAAAACAGGTGATAAAGTAAATGCGTTAGTGCTTCAATCGGTGTGCACACCAGTCGCGGTGTGAACACAAGCCACTTTTGTGGCTCATTGGGATACGCTCTTATTTCAAAGAAAAGATATTAATCTGTTAAACTGAAGTAGAGAACAATGATGATAATAAAGCTAGTAATAAAAGCAATGATAATAATAATAATAATAATAGCAATAATAATAATAACAAATAATAATGACAATGTTAACTTTTTATTTCCTGCTCATTCCATTTTTTCACGGCAGAGTATTCAGTAAAACACAACCATAATAGTGCTTAGATATTTGCAAAGCGCTAGACTACAGGTGTTTAAGGTGAGGAACGAACGCGCTATTCTTAACCCTTTTATTTACTGCCTTTTTGTTCTTAATGGCAGAGTATGTTGCAAAATATAACTCGTAGGTAATGCTGAAATATTTGCAAAAGTCCGTACCGCAGGTGTATGCGGTGGGGAACGAACACGCGCTATTGTCTCTAGCTGAGAGACAGGCAAAGCGAAGGACCCGGATGGTGTGGTGGTGAAGTGCGCTGCTCCCCGGTAAGGACAACAGCGCGTGTTCGTTTCCCACCGCGTACACCTGCGGTCCGGAGTGTTGCAAATATCTCAGCATTACGAACGCGCTATTGTCCTTTCGGGGTAGTAACGCGTTCACCACCGCACCATGCGGGTCCCTCGTTTCACCTGTCTCTCATCTAGTTTTCTAATGGCAACAAACATGACTGCAATAAGAGAAGCGGCACAAGTGGATTTTTGTAGAAACATTTCGTTCGTTGCATCTTTGGTGTATACACTGATGTTGGTGAACTGATAGTACGCTGTTAATTTATCCTTACAACGACTTAACGTGTCCTAAACACCTTGTGGCCCTGATGAAATAAGAAGTTTTCATCACGCAGTATCCTCTATTGCTATATTCGGTAGTGGCATAGGTCGCTAAATAAACTTATTAGGCCTCTTGTTAGGGTTGCCGCAAATGCAAGTGATGCCCAGTACATAGCGTAAAATCGTTCACTGCTGATAAGTTTCTCGGGCGTTCGCCATGCATTCAACTCCGTTCATACCACCGTGGCGATGTTGGCCTATAGAACGATTTCCATGGCTAGTCAGTGTTTCATTCTTCGAAGCAAGCCTAGTGTAAATTTTTCTACCCTAGAGTTATAAAAAGCTTCGTTAGCATGAGGCGAGTGATCGATCGAAAGTGCTCGAATGTGAGTATTCCAGAGCAATTTTAGCCACTGTGCTATGCGCTAGCCACTGCGCTATGCGCTACTGTACGATGTGGAATCTAGCGCTTGTTAAAGGTCTTTCTTAGCGTATTCGTTCATCCTTAACACAATTTTCATATGAGTTTACTATACCAATACCAGATTCTATTCGCAACAATAAGGTCAGTCCTGGTGACATTTGTTACCATACACAACGACTACTTCCTTTTCTTTTTTTTCTTTTGACAATGGCGTTTACGTATAAAGGATTTAAATGTGGATAATAGTAATTTGTGATATCTTTCAGAATGTTTTATTTTAGAATTCCTGTTGTGTATTTTCGTTCAGTACCCTTTGAAGTGCTCAGTTCTTGGGAAACTGGTTAGGTTATGCAGGAACATACACTAATTAAAGAACGCATCAAGTTCCTATTCATCAACTGCAGATGTTCATATGTAAGGAAATCAGATGACATGACAGGTTATTTTCTAAATCCCATGACTATTTGAGTTTTGTTGGTACGTCGAAATCGACGAACTACCTTGCTTCAATCCACATAGGCCATCAACATGAGTGATAATGATCTCGTAACGAGGCTGTGTAGCTATCTCGGCATCCCATGAAGAATCAGGCCGATCAGCTTTCAATGTGGCTGTCAGAAGAGGTCAACAAGGTCAGCAAGCTCTACTCCATATACTCAATCCGATCTTATTGGACGACTTTTCGAAAGCCATAATGAGATTGGTTGATGTACTGTGATTTGCACGACCAGAGGAGACGAAGCACTTGAGTGTCTGTGATAACTAGGAATACGAAACGTGGCATTTCATGTAGGCTTTCTAGTTCTGCAAAATTATTAGTGTCAGAAGCGGAACGAAGAATTTGTTTTTTTTTAGTTTCACTACTCCGTCTTCGATAACAGCTCCTAATAGATAAGCGATGGAGGTATAGGTTTTATTAAATGGATAGAACTCGTATGAAGTGCTGAGATATTTGCAAAACTCGAACTAGCTGAGATACATGCAAAGCGAAGGACCCGGATGGTGTAGTGGTGAAGTGCGCTGCTCCCCGGTAAGGACAAC
>UYYA01004551.1:10779-90879 GCA_900624975.1 Angiostrongylus costaricensis | reverse complement strand
GAAAATGTTTGACATAAGGTTATCAGATCGTCATGGAGAAAAGGTCACCGGAAACCGTATTCGAAAATGTTTGACATAAGGTTATCAGATCGTCATGGAGAAAAGGTCACCGGAAACCGTATTCGAAAATGTTTGACATAAGGTTATAATTAATTTACATAGAGAACATTCCAATATTCGTAAAGAATGTTCTCTATACAGCGTGAGCGGCTATCTGAGTTTATCACAACGACCAAGACTCCATGGTAACTCGCAATTCCAGAAGCTCCACCCTCAACGCTGGACGTGGGAGTCTTCCAATGGTGAGTACCATGACGAAATAGGCTACATCATAGTAAATAGAAGGTTTTACCTAACCGATGTCGCTGTTGTTCCAAAACTCTACGCGGGATCAGACCATCGTTTCCTTCGTGCAAGATTCTATTTCTCGCGGAAAGGAGAAAAAGCCGTAGAATTCCAAAACCGAATTCCCAAACAACCGTAAACTGGGATTTATTCAATTCATTAGTCTGCTGTTGGGAAGATGCCGTTGTCGATAACATCGACGAAGAATACGATTGGCTCATTCGACATCTTCACGCTAGCACTATGAAAGCTCAGAGTTCGAAAGTCGCTAAGAGACGTCTGTCTCTAGAAACACTCGAGCTGATACACCAGCGTGGTATCGCACGAGCTGCAAACAACCGCGAACAAACTTCCGAACTTGCAAAACAATGCAGATAGGCGATAAAAGAAGATCTCAAAGAAAGATGAGCAGCAGTAATGGTCGAAGCTGCTGAGGCTGGGAAAAGCATTCCCAAAGCACACCGAAGCCTCGCCAATTACGAGGCCAAAATGTTTCCTCTCCGGCGTCCAGACGGAACAGTTACAGCGTCCAGAAAGGAAATAGAGAAAATCATTCACGAATACTACTCGGATCTCTTCGATAGCCACGTCCACCTTCCGTCATATGAAACAAAGGAGGATGGATATGTTGTACCATCGGTTCTCCCTTCCGAAATCCGACATGCAATTTCGTCGGTGAAAAATCGAACAGCACCAGGTCCAGACAGGATAAGACCAGAACACCTGAAGAACCTTCCACCAGTCCTCGTAAACACTCTGGCTCGGCTCTCCACACGTTACCTGTCCGAGTGCAAGGTCCCTACTCATTGGAAGACCAGCAAGACCGTTTTATTGTTCAAGAAGGGTGTTCTCTATAAAGAATGACCTGCACGATATCGGCAACTATCGCCCAATCTGCTTTTGGTCTGTCGTCTAAAAACTTTTCACTCGAGTCGTCCTAAACAGGATTGATAAAACACTAGACGAAGGACAGCCATGTGAGCAAGCAGGGTTTCGAGGAGAATTTAGTACGATGAACCACAACCACACGGCAACACGGCTCATTGAAGTATCGCGAAGGTACAAAAGACCGCTCTGTCTCACTTTCACCGATTTACAGAAGGCCTTTGTTTAAGACGTCAAAAGAGGAGTTCGTTAAGGCGATACCATCTCGCCAAAATTATTTACCGCCACCCTCCAGAACGTCATGCGAACATTTCAATGGGATAATATGGGACTGAAAATCGACGGTCGGCAGTTACATCATCTTCGCTTTGCTAATGACATCGTCCTTATAACAGTACACATTAGCCAAGCGGAACGAATGCTTGACGGCTTTGATAGAGCTTGTGGAAAGATTGGTCTTCGACTAAATCTCAAAACGATGTTCATGAAGAACGGATTGGTTTCGTATGCCCACCACCCCCCATTCATGTTGACGGAACGAATATCTCTGAATGCTCCAGTTATATCTATCTAGGTCGGGAAATCAATACGATGAACGACCTAGCTCCAGAGCTGAGCAGAAGGAAACGAGCGGTTTGGGGATGGGGGGCTTCCAAGAGCATCGAGGATGTAGTGAGGAGAACAAGGAACACCCGCCTCCGTGCCCACTTTTCGACTCAACGGTACTTCCTGCCCTAACGTATGCGTCAGGAACCTGGTCGCTGCGTAAGCAGGATGGAAGGTCACTCAGCGCTATCGAACACGCAGTCAAATGGACGATGCTAGGAGTATCCCGTTCCACACAAGTAAGGGATGGGATTCGAAGCTCCGATCTGCGTCAATGATCAAAAATCGAAGTTACCGTTCTGCACGCCAAACAGTCGAAGATAAGGAGTTGTGATCATCATCCATTCGATCTGTAACAGTGATTCCCAAGTCCTGGTAATGGTGTACTAGCGGCTTGGCTTGCTGCTGTGCTTTATCCTTTAAAAATTAGCAGCTTCCTATGTCCAAAAAACCATGAATAAAAGCCAGGTGGGCAGGAGTGAGTCCCTTTACACTTGGCATGCCTGAGGATTTTAGAACCTCTCAAATATCTAAAATCGAATTATATATTTGTGATTGTGTATTAAGTTAGTTGTTCGTTGAGCTAAGCATGTCTTATTAGAATAAAGGTGACGAGGTGGAATAGATAGAGAAAGAGGCGATGAAAGAAAACAGGTGGTGCGTTGGCCATAGTAGTGACTCTCAACGATCCAAGAAACACATTGGGAAAGCTAAACAACCCATTGTAGTTTCTGAAATCTAGAGTACACTTCATTTTTTTAGCCTGCAGGTTTATGAGCAGCAAGATTGCTTATGCATAAGTTTAATTAAAGTCAGTTTTTAAGACAATGTCACACTGTATGCCACTCAGGCAGAGGAGTTCTGACTGCTGCAGGGAAGTCCCTTAGTCAAATGATGCTTCTCGACTGGATTCGTTACCCGATACGACAATGAACATCCACATTGCGACGAAGACCAGTTGTGGACAATCGACTTGGATCAATCCGCATCTGAAGAAGGCGAAAAACGTCAAAACATTAACCGAATAGATATTTTTATACCAATCTCGTGTCAGTTCAAACGTTAGAAGAATTTCTGATCATCTCTGTTCAGCTTTAAAGAAGGTCGATTTTAAGATAGATTCCTTATGGAGTGGGCCGTGTGTTGGTAAAAAAAAAGGACTGAAGTAAAAACCTGAAGAGCACTCTAGTTTGTTTCTTAGCTAGAGTACTCTGGTAGAGTCGTTTCAATATATGATGTGAGGGAGCACATCAGATACAGTGGTGTACAGTGAGCTTCGTTCGTATAAAAATTTATGAAACAGCGACGGTATCTCTTGTATAGATAGTTCATCGGGTGGGAAAGCCAACAGAGAAATTCAAACTGAAGAGTAGAGGCAATACAAGGAAGGAGTGGATGCCGTTAGCAGCAAATATGATTTTGCATAGGAAACATAGGCTAATGTAAAAAAGTAGGAACTAATCGGCAGAAAATATACCATAGTGACGACCAAAACTCCAATTTGGAGATAAGCACACCATAATCACGCTGAGAATGACACTAATTACAGCACTAAATTAGGAACGAAGGCTTGATAGATAAAGGTACCAAATTTTGTAATAGTGGGTCACGACCAACACTTGCGATTTGTCGTTACCGTTAGAGGAACCATTACTGGAAAAATTGACTCCGACCGCTACCTCTGCTAACGTTGAACATAAACATTTTAGGCCTCGCCGAACAGTCAGACGACATCACCATAGTACCCCACCATGCAAAAAAAAGTGTTCCCAACCGTGAGAAGAACAGGGACCTCCTGTTATTAAAACGAACTTCACCGCCAGTATTTGTAGTTCATTAGCACACTCTTTTTTATGTTCACTTGATGAAGTGATACGAAATTGGCAATATGCTACCTGTTTCATTCGGTATCGTTTCAGCACATTTCGTCTTCTCACAGCTTGAAAGAGGTCAATTTAAGATGAACCTAGCGAGCCAAGCATTTTTGCAGCACCAACAGAAGAAATCTTAAAACGTAAATTTAAATAGAACGGGAACCAGAGAAAAATTTGAGACATGGGAAGTTAGTCTGCAAGAACACTAGAAATAATACCCTATCGTGGAATTTCAAAAGCTAATTCGTGTAGGGCGCGTGGCCCAGTGGTCGCAGGCGCCTTGCAGCACACACATGGTTATGCATTCAGTCACCTCCAACGATGCTTAGTGAAGTCGAATGCACGGCCCATCCCTCAGGGACTGGTCAACGCCGATAACTTTACCTTTTATCCTTTAACCACCTCGCGCAACCGCAATGTTAACTTTTTAATTACTGCCTATTACAATTTTTCATGGCAGATGGTAGAACCATAATGATGTTGAGATATTTGCAAACTCCGGACGGCAGGTGTCTGCGGTGGGAAACGAACGCGCTGTTACCCTTTCCGGGCCTACGTTCACCACCACACCATGCATGTCCTTCGTTTCACCTGTCTCCCATCTAGTTTTCTATCGATCAGTGCCATCAGCAATCACCCACCAACAAGATTGGTCTGGGGAGCTCAAATCGACAAAGAATGCAGTTAATACCCGTACATAATACCTTGCCGCGAAAAATTGTAACAGGTAGTAAATAAAAAGTTAACATTGTGATTTCGATTGCAGCCTCAGCTTAGCTGGGTTCAATGCCAATTTGAGCTCCCCATATCAATCTCATTGGTGGGTGTTTGCTGATGGCGATGATCGATAGAAAACTAGCTGAGAGACGGACGAAACGAAGGAGATGCATGGTGTGGTGGTGAACGTGCTAGCCCCCAGAAAGGGTGATAGTGAGTTCGTTCCTCACCGCAGACTCCTGCGGTCCGGAGTTTTGCTTGCAGATGTCTCAGCATTGTTGAAAAACAACTGAATCAAATCGCAGACTAACCCATCTGTGGCTTATAAAGTGAGGAAGCGTTTAAAGATAAAGTATCAGGACTGGTTCAACCTTCGTTCATTTTATGTTTAGCTCTGTATCTCAGTGATAATGGAGGCTGTTGTAATAATCTCCCATCTATCACAGAAAAACTCAACTTATTTAATGTATTTACTCTATTTTTTATTCCTGCTTGTCATAATTTGAAAATCATCTTCTAATCATCGTCATCACCGACTTTCCTATTTAATTAATTTCGACCTGATTCAAATTCGTGTGGGAAACTGTTCTTGGCTGATTAATATAAAACCCACTAAGACCCCAACAAATTGATCCCTCGTTTAGTTCTCTTAGACTTCACCCATTTCCATCTTCCACAAAGTCGACACGTGGCGTCGGTCCATACCTTGGCCGCCATTTTAAACACATTTCGTACACTGTCATCTGAAATGTTAAGTATTAAATTATGACCGTTAGTGAATTTGAGCAGACTACTCAGTACAATCTCATAGATTTTATGTATTTTTTAGAGTGAAAGAACCTAATGGCAGTTAAGTAGAAAAAATCTACATTTGGCATCGCGAAAAAACATTATCAATCGCGTTGTCTCTTTATAAATACAGTAAACCCAGATTATTCTATTTTTATGAGTCTCCTTTCAATCTATTCCTTCTTGCACTTCATTCGCAAAACTCTTTTGTTGCTCTTTTTAATTACAACTACTGCCACTATAACTATAACTTTACAATCTGTCGACAGACACTAAAACGACGGTGAGTATCGTGAGCCTCCTTTGGAATCACACGACACTATTCGATAAAGGTAAACAAAGTTTGATACACCATACCCGACAAATTCATTGCAATAACCATGATTTTAATACTACATGGAATACAACCATAATGATGCTGAGATATTTGCAAAACTTCAGACCGCAGGTGTCTGCGGTTGGGAGCGATCGTGCTATTGCCTTTCCGGGGGCCAACACGTTCACCACCACACCATGCAGGTACTTCGTTTCTAGATAGAACCTTCGTCCCAGATTGGCTCTATCGAACGTCCTAATTTAAATGAAAAGGCATTTTTTGGAAAAAAAAAGAGCCGAGTCGCCGTAGCCTTCGTGTCATTAATCATGAACGTAGGTGGGGCGGATGAGAGATACTCGGAAAGCGTGAGCCAAACGCGACCTACTTGTTAGCCTGAAATGCGTTGGAAGGGACTTCTACCAGAAGGCTTCCTATTTCTGTTTCTCTGTGATATGTAGTGTGTACATAGACATGTCCTTGCATGCGTAGGTGGGTCTTCTTGTTTATTTGTTTATTATTATGTCTTTCAATCAATCCATCCACGAGCTCACAATCAAATAATTGGGCAGTGCTTAGTAGGTGGTTAGAAATCAGCTGCAATAATTAGGATTTTCATATAATATGAAAAATTCCAAGCTATCCATGAGTATATCTTACCTTACGCTAGAGCTCCGCAAAATTTAAGTGTGCTCAGCCTCACTCCAGAGCTCCGTAAGATTACTATATACTAAGAACAATAAAATGATTGGCTTCATTCCTATAACTCCGATAGATTCGCACTACGGCAGCAGTGGACCGAATGAGTACAGAGACAGTTCTAGAATTTCGAGGCCACCTAAGACTTTCTCTACCTGGAATGGCTAAGGTAGCGATCAGGGCCTACAACGCACGAGGATTTGAATAGTACTTCAGAGTACTTGTGATTCATGCTGTGAAGACTACACATGGCTTCATTGGACTGAGCAATATGAGAAGACAACACTCATTACACGACGAAGGTGATATTAGAGAAGTTCGCTTCGTGTCTTCATCAATGAAAACTTGCTATAATTTCTTGTTTTTTAACCCTCTATATTTTTCTATAAATAATACATCCAGTATCACTGTCGAACACCTCTAAAAGATCCAGCAACGCAATTCTGAATCTGGAAGTCACCATAGCGAAATAACCAGCTCCACAACTAACCAAGGGGTGATAGACTGATTCAGAAACTTGAAATAGTGTCGAGTATCTATTGAGAACGAAGGAAACAACGGGATCTGCGCTCTCCTTTTCAATTAATCGATTCTCTCTGCCTTGATCCAATGAAAAAACGAAATAGGAAGCAATGTGATTGACCAGGTTCTCAAGAGAATAGAGCTCACTTCTGAGAATAGCCGTGTCACCTATGTTGGAAAGAGGATTCAAGATGCTCAAATTACTTCGACGGTCAATGAGCAGACACGTTGAGTTTTTTTCCTATATGTTTAAAGTGAGGTGAGCGTATAACGTTAAGCTTCTTAACAACAACCAATTAAGAAGTACCGCTAGCTGAGGATTATCTCGGGATGTCAAATTCAGATTAGCAAAGCTACCAACCCGACGATCTGGATTTCTTACGATGATACTAGGAGAAAAAAAGCCTCTTTTGCATCGTAGAGTAGCAAATAGACGACTTAGTGGCGCCCGCTGGAGCCGTCAACAATTCCTTCCTCAGTTTTTTAACTCTTTGAATAAATGTCATCCTTAGCCAGTTGAGAGCAATTTGGCAGTTCGTACACTTTAGATGGGGAAGCTCTCTCAAAACAAACCTGATGTATTGAACGTGTAGAAAACGCCGTCATGCCACGTCGAGTTCAGATTGCTATCCTTCATCACCTGTCTCCTTCTACGAGATCCTCTTACGAGATGTTTTACAGTTGTCATTGCTTTTCTCCTAAACGCACCCGACGTCGACATTTTAGGAGTATGTAAAACAAAAGAGGGAAAAAGATCTTTTCTAGTCAGTGGATACCGAGTTATCCCACTCTGAAAAATAATTCGTCCAATGCCTCTTTCAAAGCTCATTTTCAGAATCGGTTTAGGCAAATTAGGGTCGTAACCATTTGGTTTCGTCTCGTTCTCCTATCAAATGAACAGAGTTATTTTTCAACTTATACAAATCGAGATGTAGACAGAAGTGTGGAAGCGGTACCTGCACCTCGATTTCCTTTTCCTGATCTCTGATCGGTCTCTGATCTTTCGTCATTTTCTCAGTCATAGCGGAAAAATCGTTTCGATGAACGGGGACTCCTTGGAAATTCACAGTCTAAAGAGATCGTATTTCAAAAGTACAAGTTCCTAGTTCCTTTACAACCTCAGTTTTTGTGAGCATACTGTTTTCGATTCTCTGAAGGTTTTGACTGGCAGAGAAGAAATGCTTTATTTTTGTCTCGACAGCGGTTAAGCCACAATGCATCTCTAAGGAGATGACGATGAGCAGTTGAATGGTTCTCATCTATAAACGTTCTGATTTCAATGAATCCGACATGAAGAAGATTTACAGCAAGAGCCGCCCACACAGCCAGCTCTTTGTTTCATATACCATACAATAACACATTACCCGTTTTCATTATTATCGTAAATTTTGACATTTTTTAAATAATTAATGTGGTACATTCAATAATGTTTATAATTCTATAAACATTTCCTAAAACGATCGCCCTATGCGACTTCCTAGCGACAATCGTAAACGGATGTCATCTTTGTTCCCAAGTATTTCATACCGCTGGAATACGATAGTGGGCGGGTAGCGCAGTGGGGGTGACATGGAACAAAACGAACAGAGCCCTGGTTCGACTCCGCACCAAAGGTCACCAAGCCCTCATCCCTCCGGGATCGGGAAATTGGTGCCGAACTTCTCTGGGAAAGGCTCTTTCTGCAATAGGAACGTTCTAGTCCGGCCATTTCAAGACTGCAGGGAGAATTGACTCCACCAGCATTCAAAGACCTCCAGGACCAAACTTCAAGCAGCACCGGATCTCACGCACAAAAGTTGAAAGAATTTCATGATGGCTGACAAAAAGAAACTAATAGAATGCGAGAAGTGCTGCGACCTGCACAGTAGATATCATAAAACAAAAAGGGGTCATATGAAATAAGTAATGAAAAATTCGGTCTGCTTTTCTAGTTTTCAAATGGGTCGCATATTGCAAGAACTTTTTTTCTAGGTTTTTAAGATTTTTCGCGTCTAACAGCCAAGTACTTTGCTACTCCTAAGTGTTCGTAGTGGTTCATTAGTGCTGCGTTCTGTAAAACCAACGAACGAGCGGAAATAGGACAAAAACTACCACTACTGGTAATGGTGATGGCGTTGTCAATGATGTTCCTGCTGTTTTCAACACTCAGTTTTTGTAGGCTATTCTGTTTAGGACGAATTTACGCAGCTGCTATAGCACCGATGTTTTATCAGCAAAAATTTGCTGCTTGACGATTTCCTGCAAGTTTGTCGAGGATTCGATAGCCGTGTTTTCCGCCCTGAAAATCCTGCAACACCAATTTCATTGCAGTCGATGTCAAACGTATTGAAACAACCACATTGATGCCAAGATATTTGCAAAACTCCGTGCCGCAGGTGTCTGCGGTGGGGAACGAACGAAATGCCAAGATCGGCAACGAACCCAGTTAAGCTGAGGCTGTAGTATAAATCACAATGTTAAGTTTTGGGCTCCTTAGATCAATCTCGTTGACGGGTGATTGCTGATGGCGCTGATCGATAAAACTGGCTGAGAGAAATGTGAAGCGAAGAACCCGCTTCGTGTAATGGTGAACGCGTTAGCCTCCGGAACGGGTAATAGGGCGTTCGTTCCCCACTGGCCTGTACAATTACTTAATTTGGTTTACCGATGTATCAAGTCAGCGTTTTTATCCTACCGGACAAGTTACCGACCGCAGAGGTATAGAAGACTTGATGAGACCGCGGCGAGGGATCGAACCAGCGATGGACCTACTGTGTCTACTGCAGGTCACATGTGCCCACTGCGCTACATGAGTCATCCGTACGTGACGTAGCATTAATAACTTGGGCCCTATGTTACCTGCTTGTCTTATGCTGATATTGGTGAAGAACGGTGAATTTTCTAGTTGCGAAATTGCTCTACTGCCCATCGTCTTTGCATACCGTATACCCCAATCATTCAAGACGTTCACGTCCGCCACTGTCTGAATAGAAACAAAGGCCTTCAAGTCTGTGGAGATAAGTCGTAGCTACATCTCGTCGTCACGATTCTTCAGACGCTTTTCGTAACTATACGGTCCGAATGAAGCTCTTTTTGGAGATTTTAATTGCTTGCATGGCCAGCCTTCTGTCTGGGATTTCATCGACCCTGTTGATGATTTTTCCCTACGGCTGCATGACTGGAGTGAAGAGCCCCTAGACGAAAGACATCAGTCAATTGGGCTATAAGTAACGATATTAGTCGATTTCCCTTCCTATTCAACCATGGTATCCTGCTGCATTTTAGTGAACAGAACATTCCATTGTGACGGATATAGCGCAATAAGGAAAATCATGCCCTTGAAATCCAAAAAATGTTAACATTGTTGTTCTGTTTACTGTTCTAAGCGTCTTAATCACGTTGTGTGCTTAATATCTCGACGAACACTTATTTATTCCGTGAATCCTGGGAACATCTATTCTGGATTTACAACATCAACTTTGAGATTCGGCGAAAGCTGCGCCAGGTGCATTTTGTCGCTCCATTGAAAATACTTGTAGCGCGATTTCTTTACGGTTTCTAAATTTCCGTTTGTTCTTGCTGGCTCTAAATAACTCTGCTACTACAAAACGGAAACGTTTTCTTCAGGTGTGCAGTAAGACTGAAGCTGTACATCAATAGCGATAATGACAACTGAAAGGAATCATTTAACGTCTCGGTTGGGCTACATGGCTAGCGTAAAGGTAATTTCCTGGATCTTAGCGACTTTCTGGTTGTATTGGTAGGGTTTTTGTCGACTAAGATTCGCATATTGTCTTCATTACCGCGCAAGTACCTATGTGTTCTGCAACAAGAGTCCGTTTTTCAGCAGTCCTACTCTGCACCGTACAAGCATATTCCTGTTTATCCCTTAGCGTCTCCAGCACTGGATTTTTCCTGCAGTAGTATTCATCGGTTGCAACGGTCATGCGTACAGTGTTTTCCTCAGCCATTAACTGAACTTCATCAGAACTACGTGGATCTACTCGAATTTTCAAGGGTCCGTCTATTTATTTTTACAACCTACAATACTTTCTTCTTTACCTTCAAATTCTATTTTTAGTTCGGTGGAATGCCTTATCCAATCCTACCTGGTGCACGTTCTCCATCACCATGGTTTGCGGATCTACGTTATACCATAGCTACTCCACTACCGCACTCGTATCCCAAAGTTCAGAAGGAGGTGATGGAATCGAAAAGGTATCCTTGATGACTAGTGTTTCCCTCGTTTCCACACTACTCTGCCATAGAGAAGACTATGATTTTAATAGTACCAATAATTGTACTAGGCAACAAATAAAAATTGGCTTTATAACTTCGTCAGCAGGATCAGCTTAACTGGGTTCAATGCCGATGTGGACTCTCCAGATTCCGCATCGGGTGTTTGCTGATGGTAGTGGTAGGCAGAAAATTAGCTGAGAGACGAGCGAAACGAAGGACCGCTATGGTGCGGTGGTGAACGCGTTAGGCCCCGGCAATGACAATGGCGTGTTCGATCTCCACCGCAGACACCTGCCTTACGGAATTTTACAAACGCGTTCATGAAAGCCTGGAAGGCCTGGAAAAGAAAGCGACACATTTATGGTTCTAATGTTAACTTTTTATTTCCTTCCTATTACTATTTTCGACGGAAGGGTTTGATGTGAAATACAACCACTGTGGTATTGGGATATTTCCAAAACTTGGTCCCAAGGGCAGATCGAGCCATGGTTACTCTTTCCGGGGGCTCACGTGTCATCCGCTGCACCGGGGAGACCTTTGCTTTGCCTTTCTCTCAGCCTTTATTCTACATAACGATGGCATCATCAATCACTGAGGTGTTATAATGTTTTTCAGTGAATACAATCTCTTATTATTTCACTGACTGCTCTGGGTGCAACTTTATCCCATGTTGAATTATAGAGTGGCTTGCGCTATAGAAGCAGAAGAAGCTCAAAATCCTAATTTGTCCAGGCCACAGTTGAGGAGAAAATTAAGAGGGTTCTTTATGGATATACGAGCTGCAGTTTCACGGTTCATTTGCAAAATCTGTGGCTATCTTCTTTTTAAGGTATAGTTGAAGCTAAATTCCACCTCATGGTCTAAGTTATGTTTTTTCTTTTGTTAAGGTCTTTCGTCATCTTATGTCACATCTGCTTGTGAGTCCCCAACAACTCAAAAGACTTACTGAAGCAGAAAAGGTGATTTCACTTGGATTTTTTATTTTGGTTGTTTCCAAAGCGTAGACTTTTGATGTTGTGATTTTTTATTAGTAGTTTTAGACTGGTACTCCACTTGTGTACCTTCCTCTTCATCGATCGCATCTTGATTATCTCCTTATCACGTGGACCGCCTGGCATTTCGGTCTGCGCTTACCACACATAGCATCTGGTGATAATCTGAACCTCAGTGGTCTTGGGTTAGTGTAGCTTAAGTGCTTTTAACTTATTGGTTTTTTACAGTAAATAGGTACAAATCTCTTGACGTTGGTCAGCTAGCTCTTTTAGCTTTTTCTTATCAGTTGTTCTCCTGCTTCAGATGGCTGTTACGTTCCACTGGTGCATTTTTCATTAGGCGAGCAACTAACGTGCAGGTTAGCCGTGGCAGAGACTCATTGTACAGGTGTGAACAAAGTAAATCGGCTGCGTAATATTTTTTTTGTTCAGTAACTTCCGATAATTTTTGTTATCGTTTATCTGTTTTATTTAATTTAATTCGATTTATTTCATCCTAATGGTTTACCGCCTCATTGTGGCTGGGAGGTGTTTCTGGGTGTCGGACTGCGATGTACAGCAGGGATTCATCCCTTGGCAGAGTCTCTCACGCTGGGAAGGAGTCCGGCGTTTCCATCAGGAAGCCTGGCTAAGAGTAAACGAATACCAGGATCCACCACCGTCCTGATATCGAAGTTGCATGGTAGCAAATCTCGTTCTGATCCGCAAGGGCTGCGACTTCCTATGGTGGTGAAGACCTGGGGCAAACTTTGGCCAGACTGGCCTCGGGATTCCAGGGAACCACAATGGCTTAAGCAGCAAATCTCCGAAAATTGGAGATTATACTGGAGCCCGCACAACCAGTGTGGACGTGCCATTCAAGTGTCAAGTGTCAATTAGATTTATTTCATTATCATTTATTTTTTCAATCATTTTTTATTTATTTGCTTTATATTGGCCATATTTTTATTATTATGTTTTATTTTACTTTGTATTTATTTCGTATTAATTATATTATGGTTGCATTATTGTTATTGTTGTTGTATTCCAATTATTACTTTAGATTATAGAATTTTACTCAATTTTATTATTAATTATTTATTCTTTTACTATTATTTCCTATTATTTATTTATTTGCATCATATTAAAGTAAGTATCCAAGTATTACTTCATTTTTTACAATAATTTCCATGCGTAATCATTTTTTTTACAGAGCCGTTCTTCATTCATATATCGAGCAGCTTTTGAATAAGGGTCTTAGTATAGAGTTTTTCCTGGAGGGCACAAGGTACGGCCATACAGTAGCTCTTCACGATGCCTTTTTTCCACTGTTAATATTGTTTCCAATAGTTTTCTGTTGTTCTATATTCTGCATATTGAGTGGAATTCTTGGACCATGGGTTTGTAATAACCCTTTTCTGGTCGACCTTCAATCATATTCTATACGCACAAAACTATAATTAGATCCAAAAAAAAGCATTGAATTTGTCGTAAAGCGACTGCTGTATTTTAGCGTGGTTATTATCAGCACCGTCATCAGGGTAAAGGATAAATTATTGAACTTTCGGCGTTGATCAATCCCTGAAGGATACGCCATGCATTCGACTTCATTAAGCACCATTGGAGGTGATTGAATGCATATCTGACCTTTACAATGAATCGTGATTGCGTACCGATGTATCGAGCCAGTGCTGCTAACCTCCCAGACAAGTTTGATACCAATTTGTCGACCCCAGAGAGACGGAAGGCTTGGTGAGCCGTGGGCGTGGGATCGATCTTTTGTGTACTGTAGGGCGCCTCCGTCCACTGCGCCACAGGCGCTCTTGTTCAGAAGCAGTTTAAAAATAGTGTTCATCATACTATGCTCTCTGCATCGTTCTTTCTTACTCGATTAAGTCCAGTTTTATTGCTATTTGGTTTTTATGCTTTTCTTTAAACCTGTCTTTGTTATTAACTATTAGTTTTAGCCAGCCTCCACCTAGGGGAGCGGTTCTGTTCTGATAGGTTTCACTCACAGTTCGAACATATATTACAGATCTCTGGTTTAGCTTAATATTTGTGGGTCGAAGTCCAGTAATCCGTCTTTTCCTAGGAATTTCGATTTGGAAAACAATTGATGTGTTAAACTGGTAGATGAACTGTTGTCATATTCGAAAAAACGACTTTCTAGAAACCTTGGCGTAAATAGTCGATGTATTTAGTTATATATTCATTCCATTCCTTCATCTATATTACCGGATTGTTCTGGCCTTTTACTCTTCTAATCCAAATTCGAGAAATATGGACAAATTCAAGCTGTCATAAGTGTGTCGTTTTGTATATAATGCTGAGATATTTGCAAAACTCCGGACCGCGGGTGTATGCGGTGGGGAACGAACGCGCTGTTGTCCTTTCCGAGGAGTAGCGCACTGGGTTCAATGCCGATTTGGGCTCCCCAGATCAATCCGGTTGACGGGTGATTGCTGATGGCAAAAGATCAATAGAACTAACTGAGAGACAGGTAAAACGAGGGATCCAGATGGTGTGGTGGTGAAGTGCGCTACTCCCCGGAAAGGACAATAGCGCGTTCGTTCCCTACCGCATACACCTGCGGTCCGGAGTTTTGCAAATATCTCAGCATTATATACGAGTTATATTTCGCAACATACCCTGCCATTAAAAAGAAAAAGGCAGTAAATAAAAGGGTTAAGATTGTGTCGTGATGCTTCGTCACGTTCCTGTTACACTAAAACGCAGCTCAGTAAGTAAATGTAGTTGTTCGTTCGAGTTTGGTTTCCTATTCCAAGCTTCTAGGCTCTTTGTTACATTTCAGGGAACTTTCCTACCTTGAAGTCTCAGTCAATAGGTTTGTGAGACCTTTATTTGAGATTCGCTCTATCCATTTAATCATAGAAAGCGCATTATTCGGGTTCATCGCTAACATTTTGACGATTGGGAGATGGTGATGTTGCCAATTTTTTTCAAGCTAAGGTTCAGGACATTAAATGACTACATGAAGTCACACGGTGCCATTCAATTCGATGAAGGACAAATGGGTTCCCATTGAAATAACATTGCTAGAACTCCAGAGCGCATCTTCGCTTCGCTCATGACAAGGGTTTCACTTGTTTTGTTTGTGTATGTCACTCTTGCTGCTCATATTTTCTTGCAGAGCGAAGAAATTTGATATGATATGTGGCCGCAAGGAGAGAATTGAGAACAACGCCTGACGAGTTTTTTTTCTGTTTTAGGTGCGGAACATGAAACTGTCTCAATCGAATGCCGTATCGTTACTATGTTTTGGTTAGCAGTGATATTCCCCACATTATGAACTTAATAGAGGGCGCGTGTGGTACAGTGGTTTGAGGCGCCCGCAATACACATGGGATGGAACCGCGTGCTCCAGACTCACAAGGCCTTCCATCCCGGCATACTACGGTTGGCAAATTGGTACGAAACCTGTCTGAGAAAATGGCAGCACCGGCTTGATACATTGGGAGGCCACCGCGAGTCATTGTAGAGGCCAGATATGCATTCAGTCTTCCCTAAACGATACTTAGTGTAGCCAAATGCATGGCCCATACCTCAGGAATTGGCTAGAGCCCAGAGCTTTATGCTTTTCGCCTTTACGGGTTATAACTCAGGGATTCAAAATAGCTATGCATCATGTTTTGTTATTCCTCGGTCTAAGGGAAATTCATGGAAGGTATGTGGGTATAAAAATACGAAATCGACTCGAAGTAAGCTAAAACACTCCCAGGAATTAGGCCTTGTCGCGTTTTTGTTAAAACGCCCAACTTTGCCGTCATATGTGTGTCACTCATATCAAATCAAATCAATTTAGGTGTCGCTTTGGTAAATCTCAGCTGCCAAAACATGGGCTTATATCAAATGTGATTCAAGCAGTGCAGCAAAGTGAGTTTTGCATTTACAAATAGTTTCATCCTTTTTGTGGTTTGTGCTGTTCAAGCCTAAAACACTCATGCAATACAGTAGTGCTGGTAAATATAACAATTAAAATCACATGATGGTACTTAAGGTGAGAATTTGTCTAAGATTATTGCTGCTTCTTATCTCATTTCTTACGTAGAAGCCATCTCGAACTGTTATCTGGTGCCAGTGTCGTATACTTACGACAACATCGCAGAAGGTGTATTTTTGGATGAATTGGTAGGAATACCAAAGGTGGGTCACGCATAAATGGATGGAATTTTAATGGAGATTTTAATTGAGAACTGTGAAGAAAGTGATAGGAAATGAAAATATATGTTTTTACAGAAGCGTGAAAGCGTCTTCGGTGTGCTCTATGCCGTTTTCAAGAGTTTTGGAAAGTCAAGACGATGTGGGGCGGTGCGATTGCACTTCGGAAACCCTGTTTTGCTCTCGGTCTGTCGGCCATATTTTTGTGCACCCTTAGTTCCGGATAGCTTTGGTCGCAAACGAATCTATACATAGAATTTCTTAACATTTCAGGACTACTTAATCGCACTTCAAGGGGTCGTCATGTCTAATAACGTCACGCCTCAGTTGGGGCGTATGACCCACTCTTTCTCGTATAGGTTAATCAACTACTAGGAAATGTAGTCATTGATGATAATGAGGCTGGATTTAGAGAACTTATACCTTGGCACACTGGGCATACGGAGAAGGCTTCTGATCGAAATTTGATTCGAGCGATAGGATACCACGTTCTCTATGGTATCCTCTTCTGTAGAATGTTTTGCTCTAGTATTATGGTATCTCTTTAAGAATACTTCTTCTAGAGGCGCAGTCTATGGCTTCCATATCGCTTGTATCGGTGCTTAGTGCCTTGTTATTATGTAAATTTCGGAAGGTGTGTTTGTTCTCCTATGGGTTGATATAGTATAATTTAAAAGTAATTTTCTATTTTATGAACAAATTATTAATGCGGTTTATTTTTTGGCCCTGATGTTTATAAGAAACAAGTGTGAGAAGAAAGCGTATAACATTAGTTTTTATTTAAAATTCGATTTGGGCATCGGCATATACTAGCCACTACCTGCTCGAGCCGCCCAGGAACTACATGATTCCACCAGGAATTTTTGTGAGAGCGTGAACATAAGTTCTCATTTTCGCCCTTCAAGTTCTACTGAAGTCGTGATTTTGTATAGTAGACTTCCTTTCTAACCAATCCTAACGAAAAAAATGGCAGGTGTTAAACCAGAGCTTCTAGCTGGCCACTCATTCGGACCACGACTGCCAATTTATCTCGCATGTAAGTGTACATTCAGCCATTCAAAAACCAACAATTGCAGAATGTGGAGGAGCGCCATGTTGCGTGAAAATCTAATCTTCAATGTTCTCCCAAGTGCTGGTAACTGGTCAGATTTCATTTTGCAGCATGGTGAAGTCCATTTGGATTCATGGTATGGTATAGGGTGAAGGGGCCTACAATCCTGTTCGAAGTCATTCCACACTATAGAGCTACAATTTGGATCGCCTTGGCGACAGCTTAAACATGTCTTCCTTCCTTTATTGATCGTACATCATCTTCGAACAATGAATTTGCCAACTTAACGTGCCACTAGCGGAGTACGCTCTTGCAAGCTGAGACATCCAGCTATGTTTGTCGGGCTTCCAAATTTCAAAGAAAGCAATCGACCTGAAAAAAGATGTAGATTTAATTCCCACATGTTAAGGATCATACACAAAAGATTTGAGAAGAATGTTGCAGCATACAGATGCATTGAAAAGGCGCGTGTGGCGCAGTGGTCGGAGGAAACCTGCAACACACACGTGGAATTGATCACCGCGCCCTCGGTTCACCAAGCCTTCCATCCCACAGGGGTCGGCAAATTGGCACCAAACTTGTCTCGGAAGATAGCAGCACTGGCTCGATACATCGGCAGGCCACCGCTAGTCATTGTAAAGACTAACTATGCATTCGATCACCTCCAGCGATGCTCAACGAAGTCGAATGCATGGTGCATCCCTAGGGGATTAACCAACGCCGATAGATTTTTCCGTTATCCTTTATATATGCATTACAACAATTTTAGGGTTGGGATCTATCTTTCAGTCTCTCCGTATAGTGTTTATGTAGTCATTTTTAAACATTGTACTTCGAAATAGGTTTGATGGTTCTGAAGAAATCGATCTAAAATAAGTAGACGTATGTGTTGGAGTTTCGAACTTATTTTACAGGATTTATATATGTTCATTATCCTAACGATCGTAAACTGCACTGAACTTTTTCTTTTATCTTTTAACTATTGGCAGCTAAGGAGAACTTTTCGCAACTTTTTTGGAACGATTACCAGTTGAATTGCTTCTCCCCGCTGTTAACTTAAGTCTTTTCGTTAGTATAAAGTTTCATCATTGTCCAGGTGAAGTTTTGACTGTGCGCTTAGTTATGGATTTATTTTATGGATAGTTAACACATGAAAAAGTTCCCAGCATCGACTTTCTATTAACCTCGGCACTGGAATATGAATGGGTCGTTTTCTTGTTCAGCAATCGCGAGATTGTTAAACGGCATACGTTTACTTCCATAGAGAAACACAATACAATACAACACTGGCTGACGTTTCGGCAGTATCGCCTTCTTCAGAACCTGGAAGGGTATACTGATATACAATCTACTAGGCCAAACGCTTCAATAACACTTACAAAAAGACAAGAAACTATAGTAATTACGTGATCAACAACTTCTCAAAAAACTCACCGCGTTTTACGTCTCTTCCAATGAGAAAGTTTAGAACAGCCGATTATAGTCGCATATGGTTGGTGACTGCACCATCCCACATCAGAAATTGATGCGAACATACGGGGTCAGGTCGCGTATGACCTCCGGGCATCAATTTCTGATGTGGGGTGGTGCAGTCATCAACCACATGCGACTATAATCAGCTGTTCTAAACTTCCTCATTGGAAGTCACGAAAAAGCGGTGGATTTTTTGGAGAAGTTGTTGATCATGTAATTACCAAAGAGTCTTTCGTCTTTTTGTAAGTGTTATTGAAGCGTTTGGCCTAGTACATTGTACATCAGTATACCCTTCCAGACTCTGAAGAAGGCGTTACTGCCGAAACGTCAGCTAGTGTTGTATTGTATTGTGTTTCTCTATGGAAGTAAATGTATGCCGTTTAACAATCTCGCTATTGCTGAGCAGGAAAACGAGACATGAACAAGTCTTCATTTTCGCTTACTTTTATCTTTTAGGAAGTGTCATTTAATTTGTTGTCTGCTGACTGTCAGTGGCTTTGTGATCAGATAATTCTTGCTGGGTCCGATGTTATGGGATGGCGCATAGGACAAACATGTGGTCGAAATGCAGTCGAGGTCTTTATTCTTCTTTTTTTGTGTGTGTGGGAAAAGTTGGATAACTGTCATAGTTTCAGTATGCTTTACCATACCTCGCTAACTCGGTGGAGCGTCATTTTGATATGGACGCGAAAGAAGATGTATTGGTTCTTAACAGAGCACATCGTCAACTCCTAAGCCTGGCATACTATAAAAATGCACTGGTTCCCCTGTTTGCCCTACAATCGGCTGTTGGTTCGTAATATTTTAAACTTCGTTTTTATATCATGGTCCTTTCTTATAGGTACTAGGTCTTTACAGTGGTCAAAATAGTTAAGTTCGTAAATTTAGTGAGGTCTTATGGAAGCTTCAGATTTCAGGGTTGGCGATGATTTCCCGGCCTTTAGAGCATAACATGTACAGTGATGTGATTGAAGACGTTGCACTCATATGTGACTGGATGCAGTTTGAAGTCATATTCTGTAAAGTATGTTGTTCTAAATCTGGAAAACTAGAAAACATTGAAGTTTTCATATTTTTTTTTTTGATTATTTCTCCATTCGGGGCAGTGATCGGGCAATGGTTAGTGATGCCGTCTATCAGGAAGCAAAGGCGCTAGTTAGATCGCCGCCTCTACACCTACCTCCAATCCACGTGGAAACGCCTTACTCCGGCTATCTCAAGATTTCAAGGAGTATTGACTCGACGAACATTCTGTGGCATTCATAAAGAAGACGAAATCCTCAAGTATCATCAGCTGAAACAACACGGGAAATGGTCCAGAACTATTGTGGACGATAAATGCAAGGAAAACGAATCAAATGCGAGAAGAGCTGGGATCCGTACAGTAGATGTAGACTGGTCGTTTAAAATAAAAATTTTTCTGCCGTTGCCCAAATGTATTGTTTGGACATATTGCATAGTTCAGATTTTTCCATTGGATTGACGATCATCCGGCGTTTTAGAATCGGTTGTTCGCGTGTAAAGGAAAGGCATATTGATTTGTCTGAATTCACTGCATAGTCTTCAGAGCTATTCGCATTTCTTGAATTTCACCTGTGTCTCCTATATCAAATATCGCCTGTGCTTAGGAAATCACCAGTTCATTTATTTCCTTTCACTTGCCGAAGCTGCCTTATTAGCTCCATTTGCTCTTGAAATGCGAAGTGTTGTAGTTTTCTGTGACACGGCCCTTTGTTTCTAGATTTTTAAAGATTGCTATAATTAGTGCACTGAGATCTGCCATGGATAGGTGAGTGCGCTTATAAAGAGCTTATTTTGTATTTTCGTAATAGATGTGAGCCACTGGAGCACCAAATCAACTCCCATGCACTTTCCCGTTACTTAGTTTTAGGCATTAGGGCGAATCAACGTAAGGGTACAGTTTGCCTACAAGGAAACTCCTGAGCGCACATAAAATAAGAAGGATAAAGCTCTCCGCGTCGATCAATCTTTGAAGGATGAGCCATGCATTCGACTTCATTAAGCGTCGTTCGAGGTGGTTGAATTTTTACAATAACTCGCGGTGGCCTACCGTTGTATCGAACCAGTGCTGCTATCCTCCCAAACAGGTCTGGTACCAATTTGCCGACCACGGAGAGAGAGGAAGTTTTGGTGAGCCTGAAGCGTGAGGATCGATCCCGTGTGTATTGCAGGGCGCTTGGGACCCCTGCGTTACACGCGCCCTATAAGTGCACGTGTGTATGTATATTGTGACTGATATGATTACTATATATGCATTTTCTTTAAAAGTATGTGCGGGAACCGTGGGCGGTCTATTTCAACAAAGTTGGCAAGCGCCGTCATCTTTAACCTGAACTTACTCGATTATGATAACTACGTTCCTCTTTCTACATATTTAAGCGTTCATGTTTTAGCCGTGTGAGAACATTCGTGAAGTTATTATGGCTGTCGTTGGTAAAGAAGGTCTTAGTCGTATGCAGCATGGTTTGCTGAATCTACAAGAGAACGAAGATGATTTCGCTGGTGGTGACCGCATTAGTGTTCAGGTCTACCACTTCTCACTATTTTTGACTTGTCTTCATTTCATACTATTGTACTACTTCGAAGCCTAAGCCAAAACTATAGTTGGTGATTTAGGTACGTGATTCATTGTCGTGTGACCTTCTGATGTTCTATTCGAATTTCCTGAGGCCATTTATGCAGTCGTTGTACATTGTCGTTGACAGATTACTTCTGGGTGATCTTCCTATTGAAGGTAAGAGCCGAAGGAAGAAAAATACTTTGAAACGTTTATTAAGTATGCTTATAGAATCGGAAACAATCCGAAATTGGTGTCACTTTTGTGCCACAACCGCTTACTACACACCGTTTCCTCTGATGTGTAGGTTTCTACACCTTCAGTTTCGTTGTACGGCTCGGATTATGCCGTACTTATTAGTCCGTTTTTTAGTATGAAGTTGTAGATTTGTGCTTTTAAATCTTCTAGTTCTAGTGGAGGCAGTGAACTCAGACTCATTTCGGAATTCACTTCTCCTGTTACGACAAAAAGGAATACTCTCAGAAGATTCAAAATGTTTGCAAAGGCACGAAGGAGAAGTAATGCACGCCACTTTAATAAGATTGTTGACTATGGAACAGTACACATGTACTGGAAGTATCTGTTGGTTCGGGTCTGTACATGTTTAGCGATAGTGGTTTCTCGCTTGGAACTCAATATTGTCTGTAAGCCAGAACCACAGAGTGACCAGTAAAAGCTCTACTAAAGTCTGCGTTATTCAGTCTTGTGCCCATGCTGCCCTGTGCGCTCCTCTTTGTCGAGGAACATTGGGAGAGTTGCACATTTCCATTCCCATATGTCGACTTTTACAGTTTCTGACGAGGGTAGGTTTTCCAAGAAATGGCTTGTCGAGCTCTCTCATGGTGTTTGTTACCCCTTTGTATCGCCCTGTTGACCGTAGACTCCTGGTCGAATCAAATTCTAAGTTAGGTTATAATGTGTCTGCATGTATACATGCCTAGGCGTTAGTCCAGATTTTCTTCCATCATTCTGTGGCTATGTTTGAACAGAAGGTATGAGTCGACCACAATAAAGACAAAGATTCCATTCTTTGAATCCACATATTCCTCAACGCAAAGAAATGTTCGATTTTGTTCCGCTTTTATCTCTCCTATCCATAAAAATGGAGATGATCCTTGTATTTTCGTGATTGTTTTTCAACTGACGATCAGTTTTGAAGGGGAGAATCTGTTTTCTTATTGGAAGATCTACAGTGTCTTTTAACCCAGTGTCCTTTTCAATATGGGTTTGTTCTCAGTATGAAAAAGTATGCCGTGTTTTTGTGGATGGTTGCAAGACGTTTAGGAATTGCGTTAGGTTATGTAGACGAAAGGGTTTATTGCAGCGATAGCTTATTTAAGATTTAGATTCGTAAAATTTTCTATATAAGGATAAGATAGGATTCTTATGTACCCGTGACAGTCACTGGTGTTTTGGCTTATATGGTACCCTTCCCATTCGTGAATTATTTAAGACTTATGTTAATGTTAAATGAAATGAAATTGTTTCCGAACTGGTTTTATATTCTGTTTGTTGTCGAAAGGAGACTTTTCCTCTTGTAGTCCTTACATTATTTTGTACCATATTTCCATATGTTGTCACCAGTAGTAGTCAAACCTTGATGGTTGAAATGGAGAGACAAAATACACAGTATCTTAAAATTTATTTATATGATCTTATAAACTGATCTTCTATAGCTGATGCGAGGTTGGTACAGGTCTTTGTTGTCGTTGTCGTTGTCGCTGTTGGCCGATGGCTGACGTTTCAGCGATTTCGCCTTTCTCAGAGCCTGGATGTATTTTATATTAGAATACTTCAATTATTCAGTGGAAAAAATGCTGCAGTATTAATGAAGATCAAACTTTTAAATAGACACCATATTGAACGGAAAGGCTACTCACCGTGATGTTACCAGTGGCACTGGCCCGCGCGTTGTTCACGTAGGGTCGCGAGCCAGACACACCCCGGGGTCAAAATATTGTTTTGAAATAGGGCGCCAGGTCACGCGTGATAGTGAGGCATTCGTCTTTCCGGTTCATCTTTGGATTTTTGAAATTTATCGAAAACGCCTCAAGAGTTTTGCGCGTTGATGTTTTTGATTCCCGCGCTAGGATCCGCACATTCACTTCAAAATCATCGCCGTTGTGCTTTTGTGCCCTATGCGTACCTAGAGGAGTGTTTTGACGGATTTTAACTTTCCCATCTAGATGTTCTTTTATACGGACACTAAGTGGTCCACCCGTTTCCCCAATATATTCCTCACCGCATGCATCACATGAGATCAATTACATTATACTTTAACTCATGCAACCCCCGTCTCTCCCGTTAAGACCGATCATAGTTTTCTGAGCTGCACAGACGATCATAGAGACGGTTTCGAACTAACTGACGGCGTAGGGTATTGGGTGGGATGTCAATAATCGTTACATAACTTTCAAGACCACTTTTTCTTAAGCATCTCTTAATAGCGTAACATACTTCATTTGATATGAAGGGTAGGTTAAAAGAGGTCTTACTTACGTCCGAAACATTATTTTGGGGAACTACCCTAAAACTAAACTGGTCTTGAAAATTATGTAACGATTGTTGACATCCCACCCAATACCCTACGCCGTCAGTTAGTTCGCAGCCGTCTCTATGATCGTTTGTGCAGCTCAGAAAACTATGATCTGTCCTAACGGGAAAGACGGGGATTGTATGAGCTTAGGTATAATATACTTGATCTCATGTAATGCATGCGGCGAGGAATATATCGGGGAGACGGGGAGGCCACTTTGTGTCCGCATAAAAGAACATCTAGATGGGAAAGTTAAAATCCGTCAAAACACTCCTCTAGGTACGCATAGGGCACAAAAGCACAACGGCGGTGATTTTGAAGTGAATGTGTGGATTCTAGCGCGGGAATCAAAAACATCAACGCGCAAACTCTTGAGGCGTTTTGGATAAATTTCAAAAATCCAAAGATGAACCGGAAAGACGAATGCCTCACTATCACGCGTGACCTGGCGCCCTATTTCAAAACAATATTTTGACCCCGGGGTGTGTCTGGCTCGCGACCCTACGTGAACAACGCGCGGGCCAGTGCCACTTGTAACATCACGGTAAGTAGCCTTTCCGTTCAATATGGTGTCTATTTAAAAGTTTGATCTTCATTAACACTTTAACCTTTCTTTTCCACCGAGTAATAAAAATATTCTAATATTAAATACGTCCAAGGTCTGAGAAAGGCGAAGTCGCCGAAACGTCAGTTATCGATCAATAACATCAAAAACAACGACAACGACAACGAAGACCCATAACAACCTAGCATCAGCTAAAGAAGATCAGTTTGTAGGATCATATAAATAAATATATCAACTATCTATGCCGAGGTTGATAGAAAATCGGTCTTTTGAGTTATTAGATATCTTAAAACTCTACTGTAGAACAGTGATCTTCTTTATTTTATAGGACCAGTCTTCATATTTACTGTCCGGATCCCAGCACTTCTCACAATCGATTCGTTTGATGGTATCCATCATCCACGAGCGCGGGTAGCTCAGTGGTCGAAGGCGCCTTGCAATACACATGAGATCGATCCCAGCGTCCCGAGCTCACCAAGCCCTCCATCTCTCCGGAATCCGCTAATTGGTACCGGACCTACCTGGGAGGATAGCAACATTGACTCGACACATCGGTAGATCGCCGTGAGTCATTGTAAAGAACAGGTATGCATTCAATCACCTCCAGCGATGTTTAACGAAGTCGAGTGTGTGGCGCATCTCTCAGGGATTGATCAACGTCGAGAGCTTTATCCTTTCCGTTCAATTTTTCCTTCCTTAGTTATCATACACGAAGGTTTTCCAACGCAAGGTTAACATAGTACGTTTGGTTTCGGATACTGCTTGAAAATTTTCATTTTGTTTTAAATGTCGCAGATTTGATGGTCGAGTTGATTCTCCCTGGATTCCTGGGATAGTCGGATTGGATCATCCCCATTGGACTGCAGAGAGTAACCTTTTCCCCGGAGAAATCCGGTACCAATTTCCCGACCCCGGATGGATTAGAAGGTTGGTGAGGCTGTGGCGAGATCGAACCAGCATCTTTCTCGTGATGGTCGGCATCATAGTCACTGTGCTATCCGCCCTAGAACAGCCAGAGCGTTCGAAATAGCATTTGCGAAGAAAGGGACAGAAGACTATACAAAAGAGCACAGCGATCACAAGCAGTTTCGGCTGAATTCTTGTGTCATAAATGGGATGTAAGATGTACAAAATATTAAGAGTGCCTCATTTCTATCACTTCTATTTCTGTGAAGTGACGAGCTATTTTTGGAATACGATATAGTGCCTTTCAGTCAGAGGGCTAGTGTAGCAGAGTGGTCGGAGATGCCCTGCAATACACATGGGATCAATTTCTCGCCCCAGGCTCACAAAGCCTTCCATTCCTCCGGGGCCGGCGATTTGGTAGCAGACCTGTTTGGTAGAGTAGCAGCACTGACTCGATACATCGGTAGGCCACTGCAAGTCATTGTAAAGGCTAGATATGCATTCAATCACTTCCAACGATGCGTAATAAAACCGAATACATGGCGCACCTCCACGGATTGATCAACGTCGACAGCCTTATCCTTATCCTCGTAGTGCCATTAAAGTATAAGTTATTGTTTAAGAGAATTAACAACTCACAGGGTACAGTTCATTAAGAACCGGTAGGTACATTTATTCCGCCTTTGCATTCAAATTCGCATTCAACTCTAGTAATAGATGAAGTGGTTAACTTTCAAGCTAAAAGGAATAAGACGTGTGGTGGCTGTAGTTGCACTAGTTGTCATAGAGCTCACGCTTACGAACTTTGTGGCAGGCAATAATCGTTGTGCTCGGTTGGTAACTTGATTGTCTGTACATCATTCCTCAAAGATCTTTTCACTGTGAAGATGTTGCCATATTGTTAGCATAAAATTGACTTTAAATTCAATTATTTCGAATGTGGAGCCCGATTTCCCAGAAAAAGTTATATAATTCTTACCCATATCAGGGGCTCTCATCTGCTCTGACAACGCAACAGTTATGGCGTCTGCTGTGGATGCGAATGGTGGTAAAGTTGATGTGGATTCTGAAACAAAGATCGCGTCGTCTCGTGGAAGTTGGAATGTTGGTGGATTTGTGGAAGATGTTCGACTTGGAATGATACAAGGTCATCTGAAGGATTTTCATGTGAGATTTGTTTTATCCTATTGTCTTCTTGCCTTCAGGGTTGCTATTCTGCTGTAGGTCCTGTCGTACTGTTGAATTCCGGGAAATGAACCCTCAGTTATGTTTGTACAGATTTTCATGAGTGCTGAAGTATGTGAAGGGGTGTATAATGTGCAGGTCCGTATAAATTTGTACAAGTTTAGAATGATGTTTTCCGTATCGGAGCCAAGAAATTTGGTGCTGTACATCAGAAGGATATCTTGGGACACACGGGTTGTGTAAACGCTGTCGAATTCAACAAGAGTGAAATTTTACTCGCTAGTGGTAAGTTTTAATACTACCTGAAAATTTCTTCTTATCTTGAAAGATAGTAATAGGTTTTTTATACGTAAACTTGTTGCTCGTAATTTCTAGCGTAGCTGAATCAGCCGAAAACAGTCAGTTGTAATCGTAGGTGTATGGACCCCTTAATACGGGATCTTGTTCAATTTCATTCTTATCTCAGTTGTAAGCAGTTTCATAATTACTTGGATACTTAGATGGTTCGTCTTCACTGGTTTTCCGGACTGCAGCATAATTTCCATTTTTCGGAGTTTTGCTGGTTTAGCCATTGTGATTCCCTGGTTTCTCGAGGTCAGCCAGGCCAAACTTCGCCCGTCTTCACCACCACAGGCAGTTGCCACCCTTGTGCATCAGATGGTAATTGCCACCACTCGACTAGTTTGATACCAGGACGCTGGTGGATCTCGATATCGGTTTACTGTTAGCTGGGCATCCTGATGGGAAGACTGGATTCCTTCTGAGCTTGGGAGGCCGTGCTGGGAATATGAATCTTTCCGCCCTACGTCGCAGCCCGACATCCAGGAATACTTCCCAGCTGCGATGAGGTGACAACGTGTTGAGAGGAAGCAAGTGCCTACATATACTGCATCAATATGCCTTATTTTAAAGTAGATATTAGCCGGTGGCCGTTGAAAGGATTTGCATACAGAATGGATACAATGGTACAGTGGTGCCTCAGACTTCAATGCTTGGAGTGAATAAAGTCGGCTATTCTTTAAAATTTAGTAGCGTTTGAAAATTCCTATTAAGAATGTTAGTGCTGCAAACAAAACTTAACATAAGATCAAAACTCTCATAGTACAATCTTAACTCTTTATTTACTGCTTTTTTTCTTCTTAATGGCAGGGTATGTTGCGAAATATAACTCGTATGAGATGCTGAGATATTTGCAAAACTCCGGACCACAGGTGTATGCAATGGAGAACGAACACGCGCTGCTCCCCGGTAAGGACAGCAGTCCGGAGTTTTGCAAATATCTCAGCATCTCATACGAGTTATATTTCTCATAGTACACTTCATCTACAGAAGGAACAGGGTTTGCAGATAACGAGATAAAATAATTGTTTAGTTCCAAATAATTAGTTCAGTAACCACTCATAGAGCCAGTGAACATACTGGCGCGTCTTATTGTTTCGTCTGAAATATGCATTTAATGAAGTCAGTGGACGTCAAATTTTTATAAGTTCCTTAATGGGATCGCTTTGGTGGACTCAAAAAATCATTTAAGAGTTCAGTGTTGGTCGTTTATTACTACCTCTCTTGCGAGGTCATCTATATCAGCTGTAATTTCGTTAACTGTCGAGTAACTCGAGCGGTAACTGGCTAAACTTTCATTCGTAACTCTCGAAGGAAGTTCGTCAAATCAACGTTTGGACAATTGTTAGGAGTGTCTCACTCTACTTCGCGCCCAACCACTATAAGGCGGTGTCAACAGCATTCCGTAGGACCCGAAATTCAGAAGTAGAGCTTGCCTCACATTACTTAGTAATTCGCAACTGCTTATTACGCTTCTGAAGATCACACCTTTTTGCAGTTGGGTTTTTTTTCTGAATTTTGAAACGTAGCATGGTAGATATGTAGAGTAATTTATGACCATTGAGAGTTGATTTGGTATTCGATTCCATCCCTTCTTTGAGTGTGTTTAGTTGTTTGCCTTTATCAAGTCAGTCTAGGAAATGATCCTGTTGGCCTTGAAATATCTTCAGTGGAACAACTATTTCGCTTGTTTGGCGTTTTTTGGCACTAAGGAGGTAGTCCAAAGCGGTTATAGGTTCTTATTACCAAGAGTAACTAGCTTATACGGATCGGAGGAACGAATAGCACCTCTGTACTATATTTTTTCCAAGACGACGGCTATCCATTAATATTATTCTTATTGCGATCTTTGGCTTTGGTTTACATTTATATAGGCTTGTACATGAATTCCCACTTTTGCTCTTAATCTTTCTGGATCTTCACCAAAAGCTGACGCGTTACTGGGTGATACTTGATGTAGACTTTGTTTTTAAAGTCCGTCTATGAGTGTAATTAGTACTTGTTCCTACCGAAATGTGAGAACCTTTTTCTGCTTATGAAATTTGCTTGCAAATAGACCACCATTGTGTAGCACATTGGTCTGTAGTTGAACGCTTCCATTCTACTGTTGAATTAATAAGAACGAACCGCACGTAGACCACTGCAAAGAGTTCTTGATGGGTTAATGTTGGTTTTTACGTTAGAGAAGCATTACTATATACTAAAGGATATCTGTACACCTACCTAAGGACACCTTCCAATGAGTTACCGCCTCATCGTGGGTGAGGTGTTCCTGAGTGTCGGGTTGCGGTGTATAGAAGGTGATTCTTCCCCCGGCAGAGTTTCGCAGGCTGAGAAGGAATCCAGTGTTTCTATCAGAATGTCCCGCTAGGAGTAAACCAATACCGGGATCCAGCACCGACCTGGTATCAAATTGGTCGCATTGTGGCAAATCTCCCTCTGATCCACAAAGCAGCGACTACCTGTGGTGGTGACGACCCAGGGCAGACTTTGGCCAAGCTGACCTCGGCTCTCCAGGGAACCAAAATGGCTAAACTAGCAATACTCCGAAAAATTGGAATTTTGTTGGGACCTGCACAACTAGTGAGGATGGGCTATACAAGTCATTAAATGATAGCTTCTTGTAAGTCAAAGTAGGAGTCATGTGTTCAAGTGTCTATGAGACAACTACTAGGCGTGTTGTTTTTACCAAATAGTTCGTCTAAAGTTATGATTGATATGACTGTAATCTAGGTGGCGATGATATGCGAGTGTTTGTATGGCGTGTCGCAGATCTTATGGTGTGCGGAAAACCCAAGCCTGCTGTTATTATGGAACGAGGCCACCACTCAAACATCTTTTGCTATCAATTCTCACTCGAGTTAGCCTAATTCTTTGCTGTACTACAATCATACTGCAATCCCGTTGATGGGCGACTGCGATGGCATGCGTAGATAGAGAACTAGCTGAGAGAAAAGCGAAACGAAAGATCCGCATGGTGTGGTGGTGAACGCGTTAGCCCGCGAAAAGGGTAATAGCGTGTTCGTTCCCCTTGGTAGACACCTGCGGTCCAGTGTTTTGCAAATATCTCAATATCATTGGAGTTGTATCATTAATTCATTCATATGTTGTTTTCTCTATGCATTGTATAGGAAAACATACCTTTTTTTTAGTGGTGCCGAGTTGTATTCTGGTGGTAACGATGGTATGGTAATTTGTCACGACGTGGACACCCGAAAGCCCCTCTGTGTATATGAAGAACGTCATCCTGTCTACAGTATTTCTGCTAATGTAAGTTTAAAGCAATAGGACTAGAAATTGGTTAGTCCTTCAATAGAAAAAAACTGGTTGCAATTATGATTACGCAAATTTCGCGAACGACTCATCAGTGGACAGATCTTTGGTCGGTCAACTTGTTGGTAATACATTCTCTTTCAGCATGTTTTTCTACTTTTGTTTTAATGCTGTACTTACACAATATTGCCAATCTGTTTAAGTTCTGCTCAATCTCAACCTTACTTGGACTTACTAACCCTACTTAGAAGGCAGGTTTGGTTGTGAATGTAGCACGAAACAAATTATTTAAATATTTTTTAATGGTATTTTGGTGTTAATAGTAGTACTTTCCTTATGTCATTAAGCTAAGCATACGATGGCAACGTTTTCCTAACAGCACTTTTTTTCTTTAATTATCCTAATTTCAGTCTTAAGAGGGATGTAGAATACACTGTTATTGTTTAAAAGTAGACACTTATTTATTTATTGGAGTGAGTAGCGAAGTGGCCGAAACGCCATGCAACGCACACGTCGAATCGATCCCCGTGCCAATGGCTAACAGAATTGTCACGGAAGATAGCAGCACTGGCCCCATACATCGGTAGGCCACCGTTAGTCATTGTACGGCCCAGATATTCAGTCGCTTCCAACGACGCTTAGTGAAGTCGAATGCACGACGCATTCCCCAGGGATTGATCAACGCCGAGAGCTTTGTGCTTTTTTATTTTACTTATTTTAAAGTTTTGTTACATGGTTGGTCTCATCTATGTCATCATCTTTGAGGTGATGTTTGAAATTAATTCCTCAAAAATAGCATATTTAGCCAATTGACTATAATATCATGGCAGCTGCTCGTGAAGGTGGTGTAGTGTCTTTCTATGATCGCAGGGAAACTAGAGAAGGTTGTTTCTGCCTTGTCGATAAAGGTAAGGAGAATCCAGTTTGCCTTAAAAGCTCAGTAATGTTTGTTTTGATTTGTATTTGGGTATTTTCAGGTCAACTTTTTCGTGGTCAGTATAATCCGGCCAATGCGCTTTTATTTGCTACGGCATCAAGTCGTGGCGTTCGTCTTTACGACCTACGACATCGGAGGAAGTATGAGTTTATTTGCTGTTTCTGTTTATCGGAGGAAATAGGAAATATCGGCAACAAGCTAGGGAGAGTGACAAGTTTCGTTTTACCCACTTATAACTCTTCTCATCTGTTTAGGCCGTTGCTTGATTTGAAAGATTTCGTCAGCGAAGCGATATATGTTGAATGGAATTCAATAGGGACGGCGATCACGGCTCTCCAGTCTCACTCGGACCCTATTTACATAGATGTAATTGAAACAATCTATCGTTTTATCTTTTGTTTAACATTGAAAGTATCCAAGCTTATAGATTTCATCGTTCATTTGTAAAAACAAAACATAAAAAGTGTTATAACTAAACAGCTGATTCCAATGGCATCTTGTTGGAAAGCAAAAGCTCGTTATAATTGACAGTGGTCGTAGTCTTCTATTTGTTATCAACTAAGCTTGATTTCAGTGTTTACCACGATACGTTTACTGCAGTTAAGAGCAAAGCTTCACATAGCTTTTTAATATTTTGTCTTTTAGTGAGTTAAATTCCGTATTATGATAGGCATTGTAACTTGTTGAATTCAAACTTAGTCTTAGAAGACTATGGAGATTGATTGCCTCAAATCCGTCGCTAATAGTTAACGTTTCGCTCTTTCCTTTTTTTTTGTCAAATGATTTTATGCGCAGTAGTTTAGCTCGCTGAACGCCGTAAGGTGGAACTCAAGGATCCTCAGTACAGTAATGTACACACGATTAAGTCCATTACATTCATGGATGACAACACGATAGTGACGGGTAGCGATGATTTCAATGTATACGCTTGGCGCATACCTGGAACTGATAGTAACGGCGGTTAGTTCAAGTTCTTATACGAAACGGCTTTATTTTGGCAACAAAGTCTTAAGGCAAAAGAGCCCTTTTGTAAAAGGTGCTGCTCATTTGAAATCAAATTGCTGTTGTTAAGATATCTGAAATCGATGACTACTACTCGGGTTTATCGAACCCATAGTGTTTCAACTCATCACTGTAGAGCGCGTTAGGTGATGACTTCAAGAAATGGTCAAGTGCTCTCGATAGTTTTTTTCAAATGGTTTTTTTTTTCGACAAAATTAAACCGCTGAAATTTGGAAAGGCGGGAAGGATTAGTGCAAAATATCTTTTCACTTTGTTTTCCCTTTTTTGTGGAAGACAATACGCGCATAACATTTTTCTTTATGTTAATATGGAATTAGTCACAGGTTTATTTTGCTTGCTGTTCCATGATCCTATGGCAGCGCTTCAGTAATTTGATAACTTGTTTTGATAGCACTTCCCGGATATCTAGATGAACAGGTACTTCAGGTGGCTTGTCCATAGAAACGAGCTTATTCCCATTTAAGATGTTTTGCAGAGATCTTAATAGTGGTAATCGAGGGCTGCATGCCCCAATGAATGAGGCAGATGGCACGAGTTATCTTCGATCTCGTTCTTCCACTTATCAGTCTGTAATCCTTACTTTTGTTCACACTTTTGCATTTGTCGAAGTGAGCGAACGTGTACCAATTCGGAAATGTACCAATTTTTGGCTTGCTTCAAGAAACAACAGAACTTGATATTAGGTTATTCGTAAATTAAAGCACGACTTTGACTAACACTTTGGAGTTCTTGAGATGGGGAAGTCGTTGAGTGCAATTTAGGCCTCAGCTTAGGGTCTGGAAAAGCTCAAGCAGTTGTCGATTTCCGTGAGGAGGGGGTTGTTGGTAGACGAAAGGAGAAGGGGGCAAATATGGTAGAATAGGTAGTTTTGTATCTTGGTCTGTTCAACCATTGGATAATTGTTTTTGCAACTTGTGGTCGCGCAATGGCGTGGTGGTTAGGGCAATGTCTCTTAACTGTTGTTAATCAGATTCTTATAGATCAGTTTTAGGAAAACGGCTCACCTGCTGATTTGTTGTTGTTGCTTTTTTAAAAATTTGACCGGTCAAATCGAGAACTCTGTCCAATTGCTCACAATATTTTCTGTGGTGACAGTGGTGCTATGTGGTAAAAGCGTACAGTATTAAAAGCTGGACGGTGACCGCTATGTCGAGAACGTGATCATTCTATTGGAATGCACTATCATGTTGTTTGGCGTCTGGATTGGGTACAACTGATAGAGTTGGGTGTGGAGTTGGAATAAGTTACACACTGACGATCGATAGCAATGATGTGTCTGATTCACATTTCCCTGTGGCGTTGCTGAAGTTCTTCACTTATAACAGCACGATCGTCGCGGTCGCTTTCCAACTAATGAGGAAGCGGTGATCGTTCAGACCTCTGCTTTACCAAGTGAGCTCATTCTGTGTTCAATATAGATATTGAACGCTCATGTCTTTAGTTGGCGGATTATCGAGCCTAAATCATTGCCAATGTCTTGCTTGGGCATTCCTAATTCTTACTTATTCGAATAACTGAATTGACAACGTCAAACATCAGTGTAGGCGGTTGTGCATCTAGTTGTCTGGATGACCGTTTCCGGTGAAGAATAACATCAAACGATCATCGAACAGCGAATGACATCACATCGATCAAAATGTAAGCATCGCAGAACTTTTGCATTCGATTCATTTTATCACATTCACTATCAATGGAGGTTTTTAACTTTTTTTGCGTGTGGTTTCGGCTGCTGGTTGAGAATTTTTTCTACTAACGAATGCTGGTCGAGTCAATTCTCACTTGAATCTTGAGACAGTTGTGCTAGAGCGTTCTCACGTGGGTTAGATGGTGTGAGCTTGACCCAGACAAATTTGATACCAAGTTCTCCCGGGATAAGGGCTTTTTCCGCCCAGAGTAGGCGGAACCGGAACCTAGGTAGGTGGAGCCGTCCGCGCTACCACTGCGCTGGCTGCTCCATAATCAAATTTTAGCATACATTGATTCTGCACCATTCATGATAAAAATCGAACATTTTTTGCGAGAAATAAGAAGCTTTCAACATTATTCCATATGTTTTTACAAATATAAATTTTACAAGTTTCTCGCGCGTAGATAGTGTTTTTCATTAGAATACGTTGCGAATTAGATGACTCGTCTTCACGAGTCAGGCCGGTCTACGGTCGGAAAGAGGAAAGTTATAGAAAACTGCCATTAGTGGATATGCGCTTTTTGTTCACTTGATAAACGACATTATCCACCACAAAGCACCTCCTATTATCCCTATCAGTGTTGGAATGCTTGCTGGAATAGTTTAGCCCAGAGTGCTTGATGTATGCTATAGGATGGTTTTCGTGAAGAACTTATAGTTAAATCGACGTAAGGTTACGAACATCCTTTTCATCACCATTTTTATGGAGGCTAACCATTCCATAGTCTGAATTGGTGTGGATTTCTTTCCTTTTAATGGTGTATTTCGTGTTGCTTTGTCAATTTGATCTGGGACGGGAAAATTTAAATAGAACCCTTCCTTTAATTATATACACATCTTGAGGACTTTGGCAGTAATCCCATTTTCATTAATGAACACTCAGAATATGAAATATACGAATGTCCCGACGGGATTTCAATGTGTCGACTGTTTTGCAACTGCGTATAACAATGTTTCTGATTATATTGTTAGTGCTTCTGTGGTGATGTGCTCCAACTAACAATATAAACTGTACTAGGTGTGTTGTAGTCGGTTTAGTTTCAGCTTTTGTTCTTCTTGAGTAACACCTTGGTAACGATTGCAATACATCCGAGTTAGTTCTTTGTTGCAAACTCCTCGGGTGTAATCACTTATGGAAATGGTTTTGTCCAGAATGTTCTTCTCACATACGACTTGTTTTTTTCCATCTTCGGTGGTGGCAAAAATTCTTTTTGTTTTTTTTTCCAACTAAACCAAATCTTGGGCACGGAGAGACTAGTGATTGAATCTAGCACAGAATAAGAACGATGTGAGTATGTAGTCGATCACAGCATGAGTAGTGTTGATATGAGATAATCCTCTCAACCATGATTTTCCTTTTTCAAAAATGATGAAGAGGGGTGGTGAAAATAGGCATAAAAATGGTTTTGATTGCTATTTCTATTTCCTGTTCTAAATTCCGGAATTTGCGCTATCGTTCACTGTCTTGTTGCATTCGTTGATTATGTTCAAGTACTCAACAAGAGATTTTTAGACTAGCTTAGCGTTACATATCACTTTCTCCAACTGGTCATATAGCTTCCGTAATTCATTTTCATTACCTGCGGACGTCGGTGGGTAGCAAATAAACGATACTGACTTTTTTCTTTTGAGCTGGCATGAAGTCAGCAGCTGGTTTTTCGACAGGAGAGGTTCTTTTACGATGATACGCAATGGGTTAGGGATTTGTGTGCCTAATACCTGTGTTTGCGACCTTTCGTGATGAGTTGTTCTTTCAACGAAAGAATGGCCTGTCGTTTCACTGAGCTATGCTCTTCTCCTTGCCTATTGTCGGCTGACGGCAAATACCGCAAGTGCGTCCGTAATGACGCTGATTTGCTAGGAGTGGGATAATTGGGTTTTCATTGAGAATCCCGAGATAGTAATGATATGATTTGATTGAGTGGGACATTACCATTTGGAGGTGATCATAAGTTCCGTTGTCGTTTGTCGATGTAAAAGAAATTAGAGTCTAGGGATTTAAAGTCAGTCTCTAAGGAATGCCCATTGCCTTCGATTTCCTCAAGTATCGAATAGGTGATTGGACGTATATAAGGTCTGTACAATGTCTTTCGGTGAACAATCGATGTTTTATATTTGTATCTTACTAGACAACTTTAGCACCAATGGGTAATGAATCACTTGGTGAGGCTACGGCGAGGAATCGAACCACCGGTCGATCTTGTACGTATTGCAAGATTCCTCTAATCATTGCGCTACACACTTCTCATTTCCCGCATCGTTCTATAAATGAAGGCTTTTTTGTTGTGATTTCGCAAACGAATTCAAGCAAAGAGGTCGAAGAACAATATTGTATTTTCTACACATGTGTTTGTGTTTCTTTCAGGATTATACTTGTGATGTTTTGTATCGTATTCGTTTCATACCCTAATGAATTATTCTTCTACTATTCATATACACTTATTATTCCGTCTTAATGGGGGTGTTCCAGAACAACGTAGTGTCGTTTCGAAGGCGACTTTTGTGCTGAAGGGTCATCGATCCATTGTGAACCATGTGAGATACAGCCGTAGTAATAGAGTAATTGCTTCTTGTGGTGTAGAAAAGATAATCAAGGTATTTTTCATATAATATGTTTTTGTATTTGCCGTTTTTTTTTCTTTTTATTACTGCTTCCATTTATGACCCAATATGTGACGATTATTTTAATATTTTTATTCGCAATTTCATGGTGGGTTCTGAATTTTCAGGTGTGGAGCTCAATTCCGATACCATTTTCTTATGATAAACCAAGAATCCGTGAGAAGAAAACATTTCCTGAGTTTAGCGTCGTTGATGCTACTATTGTTCCAGACGATACAGCTGAAGATCTCAATATGCTAAACTATTTTGATCAGCTGGAAAGCGTGAGTGCTTACATATCGATGTAAATGTAAGCCATGCTATGCCTTCATTCCGTAAATGTTTCTTCTTTCCGTATATGGCTGTTTCAATTTTCACCTGAAAGGAGCCTATTTCTTATTTTTTTCAACCCATTTCTTATTTCTTCCTCACTAAAAAAGTACATTTAATAGAACTAACTGAATCCTTCAGACATAGTATTTTTTTCTAGTTTTCTCGTATGCGCGCTATTAATGTTGTTGACGGTGGCGTCAATGAAGATCTCGTCGTGGGAATAGGTTTGACAATTTTTGTAACTATTCTTCCATATATTTTTAATCGAACTTACAAGGTGTTATATTTTATTTTCCACTCTATTTATGCTCGCTTTCTACAGAGAATTACGTCGTGAATGTTGAAATGGAAGGTTTGCGTGCGCATCTTATGGGGCTGGAGACGTCAGATGAAAGTAATGATAGTGATGGAAATGATTATGATGTCACACTACCTGATGATGATGGTGATGGTGGGGATGCAGAAGACGAAGATACTTTTCGTGGCTCTCTCAGAGGTTATTTCCTCGTACATTATACCTTCTTTTCTTTTCTGTTCACATGTAATGTGGAGGGCAGTTTTTGGAAGGGCATCTTTATTCTAACTTTATTTTAAGAGTCATTAACCCCATAAAACTTTGTGTTTTAATTCCTTTGAATTATGCATGCTTTGCTTGGGATCGACTTTTGTTGGTTGATATGATTGCATAGATTATGTTCTGTCCTTGTTAGTCAAAGCTGAAAGTGTTCATGAAAAATGTTCGTGACGTCTTCTTAACTTCTTATTTTTGCACTACGTCGTCGTCGTTGGAGAATGATTAGGAATCATGGAAGACGAACGAACGACAATGCAGCAGAACCTGGACCATCACCATCCCGTGACGCTGAGAGTGAACGTAGGGAGACTGATGCTACTACCACTGATGAGGAGAGTGAAGGTCCACGCAAGCGGCTTAAAAGAGACTATGGTGAGATGCTTTTGTTCTACTATGTTATCTATGTCCTTAGTGTTTTGTGTAATAGAAAATCATTCATTGCAGAATCTAGTGATTCATCGGACAATGAATTTTCGGTGTGTGACCGTGGTATTCCTGTCGACGTGTGGCCAGTTAGGAGCAGCCGATCTCCTGAATCTCAATCGTAGAGGTAAGGTGACGTTTCGTTGAACTAGGAACCCGGAATGTCAGTTTAAAAAAATCCTAAGGATCTACGCATTGCCTTCAGTGACTATGCTGTCAAGTGCGTTCATCAAGGTTTATTTGGACTATGAAAATATGGTGCAACCTTTGTCTTTGCATTTTCTTGCCTTTGCGTCTATATTACAAAGAATTTTGAAAGAAATTTCATCATAAATTTTATGTCAATGTTTTTGCTCTTTTTTTCAAAGCACAAGAGTTTGCGTCGAAGTCAGGCGATTAAAATTAAGGCGACGAAAAGCGATTCCAAAAGTGCTTTTTTGCATATATTCAAATGTAAATTAAAACTGGTGGTGCTTTCAGCAGTATTATTCCTACACATGGGCGATAACAAGCCTTCGGTACAATATTTTTTTTAACAATCGTCGTATAGATGACAGATTTGAAGCTAAAGAAGGTCGAGAATGACCTGTTTCCATCGGGAGTGACCATATTAAGAGATAAATTTTTTCGAAGAACTAGCGGTAATTCAAAGAGTTTTGACGCACCTTAGCCGCGAACGAACAAACGAAACCCTTTAACATGTTCGCGACAAAGTTGGATTTTCGCGAACATACGAAAATTTCTGTGTCGCTAGAGTATTGAGAAGTTCAGAATTTCACAGATAGAAGAAACTTTGCTTTATCCCTTTAAAAGCATATATAAATTTTGCACAGTATTCTTTCATGATTAAATGTGTTTAGAATTGGAACTTTTAAAAAATTGATGACGGAGTTTTAATTTTTTCTTCTCAACATTTTCCGCTGAGGAGTGGCAGATGCAATCAAAAGTGTACAGTGGGGAATAGCATTTTTCCATGTTGAGCGAAATTCCGCTTGTTCTTTTCAATAACCCTTGAAGCAGTAGCGTGAAAGGAATATTTGTCATTAGCAGCAGAAAATCAAGAAGTCGTAATGGGTGAACTTCTATCCTGTATGCAAAAATTTGTAAACTCAAATTCTTTTTGTTGTTTTTAATGAAATTCTCAGTGTACTGAGATATGCTGACTTAAAGTTGAAGACGGTAATTATTTACCCGTCTTATGACTCCATAATTGGGAACGTATCGATTAACACATAACCGACAAAGTGCGTTTTCATCCGTCGGATGGTTAGTATGAGCTATATACGGTTCATTTTCTTTTGATAATTTATTTTGGCACACAGAACACGATTGCTTGCCCGTATACTTGAATACTTGGATTGCCAGTCTTCACTGGTTACAGGAGCCCCTACCATGATTTCCATTCGTTTCTCAATCGCGCAGTCGCCGTCCATGGTTGTGGTTTTCTTCGAACACGGTGTTTCTATCTGCAAGTGCAGATGGTTAACGTTAACCACGAACACGTGCACCCATCGTTTGGGTGGTCTATCAAGAAAACGTTAGCATTTTCTTGGAATCCATTTCACTTCTCTTTTCGTCCATCTGTCATCTGTTCTTATTATGTGATTGGACAGTGTGTGTCGCCATCGATATATTTTCTTTTAAATAGTTTATGAACTAGGTCTTCATCGTATTTATGCACATTCCAGTCGTGTTTTCCGCTTCGTTGAGTTAACCGAGCATCGTTATCCCTTCACTCCTAATCCTCTAAAAGATGACGACGTCGTCATTGAAGCGAAGGTTTGATAGGAATTTTCCATCAATACGTATGCCTTTCTCATCCCAATCGAGTGACTTCATTATCCACTGCATTACGTCGGTAAACAACTTTGGCGATACCGTGTCGCCTTATTGAACTCCTTTTCCTATGGGTATGGTAAGGCGATGGAAAAGCTATATTTCCGTAGTGCAGTTCCGACACCAGTCAAACAGAGTTCTTATGTACGACGAGTCCATTCCTCGATCGATGAGCGCTGATAGGATTGCATTCGTTTCTACATTCTCAAATGCTTTTTGATAATCGACAAAAGTTAGGACTAGAGTCAGGTGGTATTCCCAACAAACCTCAATTATCCTTTGCTCAGTTTGGAGGTGACCCGTGCAGCAAACTTCTTGTCGAAATCCTGCTTGCTCCACTGGTTGCGTCTCTTCCAATATCTTTGATATCCGCGAGAGGATAATCTTCGTAAAGAGCTTATAGAATACACTCAACAAGCATATCGAACGATAGTTACGAAGGTCCCTGCGACCAGCTTTTTTGGGCATAATGACCGTGCGTGGCGTCTTCCACTGGCTTAGGGTTTTTTCTTTTGAAGGTAGGCTGTCATATGGTTTGCGAGAAGTACAAATAAATTGTGGCTTCCAGCTTTAAAGAAGTCGGCAGTGATATTATCAGGTCCTGGAGCTGTGCCTATTTTCATGCTTTCTATCTCAACTCGAACCTCTGACGGAAGAATTCCAGGTGGTTTTTGTCCAGCGGGGATGCTAAGGTCCGGGACGGAGATTATGCAACGGAAAAAGTTGGGGAAGAACATTTCGTTCACCAGGGCAGATAGCCGAACATTATAGTCGTAGAGATCACAAGGGAAACAAGATCGTTTTTTAGATGCTCCCGATGGCCTTTTTGCCCATCCCGATGTAAATCTTTCTGCAAAGACCTTCTGCAACTAGAATTTATTACCAGTCTTGGGTGTATTGCAGGGGGATCAGGCTTCAGTTTCATTCTTTTTTCGAGCAACTCCTTAGTGGTAATGGAGATACGGTCTGAACTTCTTTCTTGAGGAATTGAAGTGAATTCAGCACAAGTTTTTAGTTTTTGGACCAGCAGCATGTTGTCCTGATTCGGGTCTTCATTTATTTGTCAATCATAAGGGGAGAAAAATTTTACTGAGAAAATCCTCGTCGTACATGTCTTGATTCGTTCTTCTTGGACAACTGAAGTTCTTTTCCTGTTTATGGCTGACTCGTATCTTCACACAGAGAAGGTGGTGATCAGATCCGGTACAGAATCCATATACGCCTGAGGTGTCAAAAATGCACCGTTTTCTGTTCGTGAGAATGTGACGACCTCCGCAGGAGTCGTACCGTTAGGAGACTCCCATGTCCATTGGCGATTTTCTTTTTTCTCGAGAAGTAAATCATCATGAAAAGGCATGATGCGGACACGAGTCCTGCGACATGGTTTCCATTCTTATTTCATCCTCCTATTCCGAATTTCATTCCCTCCGCTGTAGTCTTTTACATTGGCCATTTATAATTTGACGTTGAAATCTTCAACAACGAATTTATGGAAGGACTTCTGGTTGAAGATTATTTCCTCCAACTATTTGTTAAACGCGTCCAGTTCGCTTTGTTCAGTTGTATAAATTGGTGAGTGACAGTTGATGGTAGTGACTTTCTTCTGACGCCCAAGCTGGAGACGAATAATGTCCATGCGAGTTGGTAAGATTTCGTGGTGAGTAAATGAGTGTACGATAGAGCGAACGCCTTTGACATTTTGTAGCGGGAATTTCTTGCCACAAATGATAAAGATCCTGTCATATAATATTTCGGTCGTCCTGCTTTTCGTATGTTGTAGGACGATCGCTTGCAATTTGATGCGATCAGCAGAAGAGCGTAGAGCTCAGTTCCTTAAGAGACTGTTCTGGTGTTATAGGTGCACAGCCTGAGGCAGACTCCATAGCGTGTCGTAAGCGTCTTTTTTGTCCGTTTCCAATGAGGTCTTGTGCAACTCGAGATTTCATCGCCTCATCGGTAGCCCCACCACCAGACGACGTCGTATATGGGAGCGCCCAATGTACGGGGTAAGAGGCTGGACATTTGCTAGTTTGGCCATTGTGGTTCTCTGGAATTCCATGATCAGCCATGCTAAAGCCTTCCACAGATCGTAAGCATCCCAGCCAGTAGCCGCTCTTATTGATTAGGAGATTTGACACATTGTGACTAATTTGATCCCGCGACAGTGGTTGATGCTGGTGATGGTTTATTCTTAGCCGGGGTTCTTGATGGAAAAGCTGGAGTACTTCTGTTCGGTGAGCCCTGCTGGTGGGAGGAATCCCCCACTATGTAGAATCCCTATATCCAGGAACAACTTTCTGGATGAAACCTTTGGGAGGTTGGTTTTCTATATTTCTTTTATTTTATTGGTTGCTTATTCAACGCGGATGTTGTAATGGGTGTTGGCTGATGAAAGCTCTACTGTACACTTGGAAATGCTGAGAAACCTTTTTTTCGATTTCATTGCTGTATAGTTTGACAGGTGGTTCACTGTTATTTCAATTCTAATCACTGTAATCATTCATAGTCATTGTATGAAGTGTGCGAGTATAAAAATTACCTAGATAGACGCCGGCGTGGGTTGCAAAACACTTCCATAATACTGGCAACAAGGTGTTTGCATGGTGGGCAATACCAACATTTAGTAAGTAATAGTAACATACCATTCATACTCGTACAGAGTCTATTCTACAGTCCTGCCTTGTTCACCGTCCCCAGTTGCTCTCGTTATCAGAAAATTATCGTCCATTTTAGAAAAAGCAGCACGTCGTGACGGATGGAAATTATGCGTGGTTTCAAGCGGCAGTAGTGCACGGGCGTTGTTCCTTAAACAAGTGCGCGACATTTCCATTGATGAGATTTCCTCTGCGCTTTCTACGTGTTACAGAAATAGTCTCCTTCTCTATTGTATTCTAACAAAAGAGTAAAAGTGGGTTGAACTAATTTGCGAAGGGTTTAGGAAGGTGACGTGTAAAATATTTTTGTATTCATATTTGCGTTGTCAGAGGGTTTTAATCACTTCATGTTCAGAAAATGGAGTCGTGCATTTTTTGCTTCATGGTGAACTTATTTCTGGACCTATTTATGCACTCAGATACAAGTGATCGTACAGCGTAGGTACAAATCGTCAACTTGGTTCTTCGAGATTTAAGCGACCTAGGACGGCCTTCGATTTTAGCAGCCCCTCATATCGGGGACTCTGGGAATTAAGGGAATAAGGTCGATTTGATTTACTGTTTAGCATTTAATAACCACTTATGGCTTGCTAAACTTTGAACGTGAGGACTAGATAGTCTCACGGGTAACCCGCCACTCTCTTTCGGAGTAAACGAGGTGCTTGTTTTTTAGAGGCGACTCCTAACCGCCTCCCATGTACTTCCCGATCACATTTCAGGCTTTTTGAAGAATTGACTCGTAGAATACAATCCACAAAGTGATAAGCGAGAACATATGCGCACACGTACGCGTGAATACTTCCTCGCAGACACAGAAGATATGTGCCAAACCGGCGTAGCAGTAACAGGGAATCGATCCCCTGGATCCACCTTTTTCTCAAACTTTATGTAAAGGTGGTTTTTGGCTCACGATTAAGCTTATATCTGGCACTTGAGGATGAGCCACGTTGCATGGCGATTAACCTATCAAAGATCTGTGAGATAGATCCATGGAACATAGATGTATTGCTAGCATTTCGACAAAATTCTTTAAAACTAACGAATCCTAGAATCATTGGTATAAAATGAAATAGTTCTGTTGCGCTACCAGTTGCTGCCCAAACAACACAAAAATCGAAGAGTAAGTGCAAAATGCCGCCACATTCCATTATCCTATCGTCAGAATTATCGCTAAAAGTTTTCCAATCACCTTCACATTTCCTGAGAAAACGTTTAATTAACAAACGGCGTGCCGTTGAAAGCGCAGCTAGTGCTCGTGAGTTGCTGAGCGCTGACAAGTACATGTAAATCCCAATAGTTTTTGTTTCGATTAGAAAATGTACCTTGATCCTATTATCCATGTATTTGAAGATATACGTTGAATGTTTTTATAATCTTTGAGCAAATATTGGAAAATGATAATTCTAGTGTTATTTGTCCATGAAGACGCTGAAGTTCGTTAACTAACAAGACCACTTTTAGTTCTTTGAAGGTTTGATTTCCCGGTCATTGTCTGTGCTGTGCTTTGAAGACGATATCATGTACAACTACACTATAACATGTGTTGGTGGTTCGTCTGATCTTTAAGATATGAATTATTTGAATACGTAGTATTGCATGCCAATCTCTCAATTGCTTGATGGCGTTCTATTTCTTAGATATTTAAAACGAGTAGTTATCGAAGTATGTATTTAGAAATTATTCTATTATACAATGACAGGACAACGCTTTGCTCTTCTTTGCGTTTGTACATATTTGTACATCTGTAAATATGCCGTTAATGTTCGTAACTTCTCAACCTCCTCTAAGTGAAGACAATCATTATTTGTTACTTTTTATCAAACTTTGTCTAGTTGTTACTAAAATTCACTTGCAAAGTTCTGCTTGGCATTCTTCAATGAATCCAATCGTTTTCGAGAAATTTCTTCATGCTTTCTGTTCGTGTTTCGTTTGCCTTTCTGCTTAACACTGTAACATTTTTGAGATAAATTTTAGCGCTTCGTACTGATTTTTGTCCACGTTATCCACGATTTCGTCCAAATTGAATAAAAGGTGCTAAACGACATTGTTTTAATCATACACATTTTCGTATTGCCTGATCACTGTTTTATTGCCAGAATTTTCAGATTGTATATGAATTTAGGTGGAAATTTCTTTCTAGATGTGGCATAATATTCGCAACATAGATTGTCGAAACATATTTTCCAAGGGGCTCTTGTATCAAGAATTCAGTTGTGAATGAGATAAACATAGACACATTAGCCGGACACACTAAGCCCTCAACAACCGTGAAATTGGTGCAAAATATGTATGAGCCAAGCTCAGTCGCTCTTGTCCAAGTAAGAACGCTCTGGCCAGGATATTCCAGAACTGAAGAGAAAGTCAACTCGTCCAGCCTTCAATGACAGGCATAAGGAAGCTGGAACTTCCTAAGAAGTGGCCGAACCGAACCAAAGATGCGAAAATTTCGAAGACGTTCTTGGATGATGGATGCGAGTCGAATATAAGAAGTGCTGCGATCCACACAGTAGATATGCAAATGTGTCATGTAACATGTGAGAAAAGTGCATTAGTGGTTAGTTGGTTGGAGAAAAACTCCACAGTACACCTACTTTATTCACTAGTTGGGAAAGATTGTAGCTGTTTCTTGCTTTGAGTACATAAAAGTGCCAAGATTATACTTAGATTTCTCCTTGTTCATATATCTAAATAGCCATGGTGTCTTTCTCACCGTAGGTAGACCGGATGTAAGATTGAATTCGTTCAGCAGTAATGTTAGTAATGTATACTTACGCTATAGATTCTTGTCATCATCGCTAAACAGAGATCACCAGCATCCAAATCATCCATCTCTATCTATTTGACTAGATGTTTCAATTTTCAGTTCATCCTGAAGAGAAAGGAAATCTGTGACTGTGAACAATATCTGAGTATCGGAACCAGATTCATGTATCGAAACGGCGACGAACGTAGGCCTAACCAGCCAGTAGGGCGCCTACAACCCTGTTGTTTACGCTGTGTGACGTCCAGTCAGTGCCGCACGTGATCGTTTAGTAGTTTTGCAGTGCCTTGCCACATCGAGGTCAAGCCTACTCCGTCATTCTTTCTCGGTTACTCGCTGATAGCAGATTTATCCGTGAATGTGAAGGATAAGACATTGATTAGCTTATCAGTGAACTCTCATCATTCACTAGAAATTTCCAAGTTCAAAATAAATCCTTTGCTAATCCATACGTACAACCAGCACCTACTTCGATATTGACCAGGGTTTCAACGAACAGCGATATCACTAACGATTATTTCATTGAATCACTTCACTCATAACAATTACATAGCTTGAAAATAGTAATTCCTTCTCTTTCTTTCCATTCTGGAGTCCTATGGCTGTATAATTTGCGGTTTTTTTTCTCTTGTTTACGTGTTTCCACCTTCCTGTGTTCCCAACTGTGGTCGAATTTGTCTGAGTGTCCAGGTAGTATGAATGCGTCGTTTTCTTCTTTAGCAATCGCGAGGTTGTTAAACAGCATACATTTACTTCCATAGAAAAACACAATGCAATACAACACTGGCTGACGTTTAGGCAGTATCGCCTTCTTCAGAGCCTGGAAAGGTCAAATTGAGATGCGATCTACGCAGCCAAACACTTTTATAACTCCAGCAGATAAAACTTAACAAATAAATTTGTATTCGCATAAGAAACAGCTTCATTTAAACACCTACCGTTTATTTGCTGTAAGTATTGAAGTTAGTTGATGGATAGCAGCTGCACAGAGTAATGGGCGATAACCGTGTCTGTGTCAGGTCACTGGATTAGCCTGAGGTATGGCGCCAGGATACGCGTGATGACAAGACACTCCCCCTTCCGGTTCATTTTTGAATTTCTGGAATTGATCCAAAACGCCTCAAGAGTTTTGCGCACTGATCTTTTTGATTCGTGCGTGAGGATAGTGACTCCTACCTCAAAATCTTCTCCGTTGCGTTCCTGCATCCTATGTGCGCCCAGTGGAGTGTTTTGTTTTAATTTAGATTTACCGACTAGGTGTTCTTTTATGTGGACCCAGAGCGGTCAACCCGTTTCGCCAACATATTCGTCCCCGCACGCTTTACAAGAGATCAGATAGACTGTACCCGAACTCATGCAATCACCGTCTCTACCGTTAGGGCAAATTATGCAGTTTTTCGTTATACATAGACGGTCGTATAGGTGGTTGCGAACTAGCGGGCGTCGTAGGAGTGTCCGATAGTATTTCTATCACTCTTACGGAATTCTCTAGACCGGCCCTTATTAAGCAACGTTTGATAGCTGCACTTATTTCGTTTGAAATAAAGAGCAAGAGGAACGGAGCCTTGTTTTTGCTAGAACTATCGCTCTGGGGCGTGGGTTTTCCACTATGCCAATACCGAGAAGCTACAGTTTCGTAACCATTTGAAATGGTTATTTGGCGCTCCAGTTTCGATGATTCTTCCCTCTGATCGCTAACTGTGCACACGCTGGCACCAGTTCAAAACATATTTCTTATAAGCGCCTTTTTAGTGTGTCAGGGATGAGAGGAGAGGTAATGAACCACTATATTCTTACTGCTTGGCTTTCGATACCATTTTGTGTTGTAGCCGTTTTCGGATAGGTTAATTTGAACGTTTATCAATCAGTCAATGCCGAGGTTAAAAGAAAGTCGGTCGTGAGAATTGCTTCAATAACACTTACAAAAAGACGAAAAACTCCATGGTAATTACATGGGCAACAGCTTCTCGAAGAACTCAGCGCTTTTTACGTGACTTCCAATGGGGAAGATTCGAACAGCTGATTACAGTAGCATATGGTTGATGACTGCACCATCCCACATCAGAGATTGATGCGAACATACGGGGTCAGGTCACGTATGTCGTCTGGGCATTCATCCCTGCTATTCATTGTAGGGTTTATGGCACTTATCCAAAAGTCTCAGTAAGTTTTCGCGCTGGTGTTTTACTTTCCTGTGCAAGGATATTGACTTTTACTGCGAAACAAGAAATCGCATAATTTGCCCTTACGGCAGGGACGGTGATTGCTTGAGTTCAAGTAGGATATACCTGATCTCTTGTAATAATTGCGGAGGTGAATATATTGGCAAAACGGGCACACTTTTGTGTGTCCGTATAAAAGAACACCTAGATGGCAAACGAAAACTAAGACGAAGTACCCCACTAGGCACGCATAGGATACAAAAGCATAGCGGAGACGAGGTCATACGTGACCTGACCCCGTATGTTCGCATCAATCTCTGATGTGGGATGGTGCAGTCATCAACCATATGCGACTATAATCAGCTGTTCGATTCTTCCCCATTGGAAGTCACGTAAAATGCGCTGAGTTCTTCGAGAAGCTGTTGACCATGTAATTACCATAGAGTTTGTCGTCTTCTTATAAGTGTTATTGAAGCGTTTGGCCTAGTAGATTGTATATCAGTATACCCTTCCAGGCTCATGAAGAAGACGATACTGGCGAAACGTCAGCCAGTGTTGTATTGTATTGTGTTTTTCTATGGAAGTAAATGTATGGTGTATAAGAACCTCGCGAGAGAACAAGAACTGAACAAGAAAACGACGCGCTCATCGGATCACCCCTTCTCGCTCGCGCGGGGTGGTGCTGACAGTTCATGTAACACCCTCATTAGTTTATCGTTCTTGTTGAATGATTACATTATCGTTACATCGTCTCATCATTGTTTATCGCATTCCTTCATTGCTTAGCTGGTGTAAGGTGTTTGGTCAGCAGCGGCAGGTATCACCAAGTGCGTTCTGTTTGCAACGCCATCGGGGGTTTGTCGGCCATTCCTCCCTTAACAGCAGTGTATTTTGCGAAATATAACTACTATAATGCTGAGATATTTGCAGAACTCCGGGCCGTAGGTGTGTGCGATGTGGAACGAACGCGCTATTGTCCTTTCCGGGGAGTAACGCGTTCACCACCACACCACGCGGGTCCTTCATTTCGCATGTCTCTCATCATTAAAGTTTAATGTATACTGTTTAACAACCTCGCCATTGCTAAACAAGAAAACGACGCATTCATATTCCAATGCGGAGGTTAACAGAAAATCGATCCCGGGAACTGTCCAGGTAGTGATTGATAACGATTGATCTGGAATGAGTATTGATCCTAATCAATCACATTGAATGCATTGATACTCTTTGCACCATTCATTCCAGCCAACAATAAACATGTTTAGGCGTTAGCGTTAGTGGAATTGTTGTATCGCAGCGACATCATCGATGCAAACTTTCCATGTTCGCTTCATTAAAAATTATCACATCACTTTTTAATAACTCAAAAAATCGACTTTCTATAAATTTCGGCATTAATAATCGATATAGTTGCTTTTATGTTCTTACAAACTGCCCTTGTTGAGCTGATGTGAGATTGGTACAAGTTGTCGTTGTTGTTGTTGTTGTTGTTGTTGTTGTTGTTGTTGTTGTTGTCGATTTTGTTGTTGTTGCTGTTGTTCGATGGCTGACGTTCCGGCGATTTCGCCTTCCTGAGAGCCGTGCTGTTACGAATGAGGCTATCACATCATTTTCTATTGACTTTCGGAATTCCAATTCCAAATTTCCACGTCCGACCTTCTGTTAACCTCGACATTGATTGAACAATTCTTTCTACTTCTGTTCAGCAAACACGAGGTGCTACTGCGGAATTTCCATTAGTCCAGCGAAAAAAAAAGAGCTGCCAAAAAGTTATTGGCGACACTTAACAAGTAGAAGTTACCATTATGGTTCTGGGACTTTTCACGAAAAACTGTTAAGTCTTGGGAAAAGTGAAGAGGATTTCCAAAGAACGTCTCATCGTCGAAACAATCTCTCTTTGTCTTCGGTTGCGGTCGATATTCGTTGAATTCACAGTCTTAGCTATTCGATTCCTACTTTTATGAGCTTATTGTAGTAATGAGAACTTTGTGGCCGGATTCACTGATAACTTGCTCGTTTGATTTTGTCTGTGTACTTTAAACCTTATTAACACTTTACTGCCTTTATTCACGAGAAGGTCATGACGAACATTGTCTGTTTTTCTCGCTCCATAAGAAGAGAAATTACTTTAATCATTTCCTTTTCTTCGCTTTAAGTATGTGCTAGAGGTAATGTCTAATTAACATTGTCTAGCTTTTCCTTTACTGCTTGTTATTTCTTTTTTCATGGTAGTGTATTGTGTGAAATATAACCACAATGATACTGAGATGTTTGCAAAATTCGGACGCCTAGGCCAGCTTCGAACCCACGATTACGCTTTCCGGGAACTCAAGTGTTATCCACTACAGTACCGAGGCTCTTGGTTTGCATTTCTCTCAGCCGGCTTTTTTTTTACCCTATCGGTGCCATCAGCAACCACTCGTCAGCGGGAATGATCTGGCAAGCACAAGTCGGCATTGAACCCAGTTAAACTGATATTACAGTCGAAATCACAACGTTTAACCTTCCTGTACTGCCTATTCTTTTTTTATGGCAGGGTACTAATTTTCTATAGCAGGGTGTTATTCTGACTGCAGTTTCGGCTTAACTGAGGTCAGTGCCAATTTGTGTTCTCAAGATCAATCCCTTTGACTGCTGATTGCTGAGAGCACCGTGAGTGTAAAAGACTGGGTAGTAGGCAGAGCAAGGGCGTCAGTGGTGCAGAGGCTAACACCCAAAGTAATCGGAAAGTGTAATCGCAGCTTCGAAGTTGGCCTGGTGTTCCGAGTTTTGTAAGTATCACCGTATCATTGTGATTGTATTTGATAAACAGTTGAGTGACAGCTATGATGATATGGCTTATGACGGCTGCTCTATTTTAGCTAGTCTCGTTTATTTACGACCAGTCAATATTATTCTCCGGTTTTATCTCATATTACGGCACCATTTTCTTTGTATTCACGCTTTGATTTTCCTCATTTTAAGTTTCTTTTCATCTAGAGAAAAAAAACATTTAAGAAGCGTAGAGTTGCGAAATGTGGCGCGCGTGTACAGCGCAGTAATTAGAGGTGACCTGCGATACATACGCGGTCATTGGTTCAATCTCGCATCCAGGGTTCATCAAGCCTTCGGTCAATCCGGGATTGTGGAATTGGTACCAAACTTATCTGAGAGCATAGCAGTGCTGATTCGGCACATCGGTGGCGCACCGCGAGTCATTCTATAGGTCAGTTATGCATTTAATCGCATCTAACGATGCTCGTTGGAGTCAAATGCATGTCGCATCCGTTAGAGATTGGTCAACGACGAGAGCTTTCCTCCTTTTTTTACGTAGCGAAAATCAACAACAACTAGGTAGAAACGGGGCGGACAATAGGCGCAAAAGAGTGGTAAACATGCTTATTTATGCACAATAGAAAGCAGTGGCTACGTTTGTAGAGTACAATTAACAAGAAGGAGCAAAGGAAGAAAAATAAAGTCGTTTTCAAGAAGAGGACTTGAGAATTTTAGGACGACCGAATTTTTTTCTCTTCCATGATTATTGTGCCCGCTGTCAAAACGAAAATGTGGCCCGATGACAAGTGCAGCGTTAAATGAAACCTCTCCTTTTTATATTGCTTAGTGGAAAATCGATATGCAAGGCCCTTATGACCAGAATTACGCAGCAGTAAGGACCACATTAAAACAAAGTTCAGTCGAATGGAAAGGACCTTTGTGAAAGCAGCGAAATTGTCCTAGGCCAGCGCGTTAAACCAGCTGCAACTAACATCGACTAGCGCCCCAAACAAACAACGTCGATATTCGTCGTCTTACTCGCTAGTGCTCTTTTTGTTCCATTAGGCATACACCATCATATCAAATATTCCCTTTAGTATTTCTTTTCATTTGTTCCTTAAGTTTTCTGACCACTCGTGGCTTCGAAATGCTCACTGAGCATCCACGATAACGCCAAATATCCAGTTTCATTACACATAATGCTTGACGTACATTAGACACAGTGCATTTGATGCGAGGATAATGGCCGCTTTCAAATTTGATTCGCCTTATTCCAGTACATATTGAACTCTTCTAGTTAGATTAAGGATATTTAGAATCTATAGATCTGCGCCTGCTTATCATCTTATTCTGCTTACGTGAAATTCTGGTTGTCTATATCCCAAGAGACATATTTATCGCCTTTTTTGGCTTAAGGCTTGCATTCCGAACATTAGAGCAATTGACTAAGCGGAATTCAGCGGAATTCTGTCCATCAGGACGATGGTGTCCGCAATATATCGCTTATTTTTGCAACTGCCACTCTTATGTTAGACTTTGTAAAAATTTGGATCCTTTTTTTTTAGTTCTTGAGACATATAAGTCTAGCCATAAGCGACAGTATTGTATAAAGGTTGTGTGCACGATTAAGGCATAAAGTAAAGTCCTTCCATTGAGGTCTGTGAAGTGCTGGTCTCCTGAATCACTATATTGATCGAAAAATTTTGCTTAGGGTGTTACATGTGAAAGCTTAGGTCTCAAGAGTGCAACGAAAGCCGAAAACCGTACGGCATGCACTTTTTCTCTCTCTGTCTTTCTGTCAAACATTTGTCACGTGAGACCACTAGTCACTTCTGTAATTGATTTCAATTCTTTCATGAACTTTGTCAAATTTTTTTCCTGGAAACAACGCTACTGTTTGCACCAACGCATCGACGGCAATGTGCATCGATTTCAATGCATTTCGCGATAATATTCTAACCTTTCGTCTTTAATTACGTACATCTCGGCTAACATTAGATTTCGTTGCCTGAGCTAAAAGCTTTAGAATTGAGGGGACTTTGCCAAAAGGATGCAGATTTCATTATTCTACCGCAATAGAATTCTGATCCTCTGAAACCTGAGAGTTGCTCATTTTAGTCTTTTTATTTCAAAAGCCATATTTCCTATAATAAGGCGAATTAATTACATTAACGTCAAGTACAACGCTATGATGCCCTAGAATGCATCACTGATGTCTACGGTGGTTAGCCTTGCGTTTAAAATTGTAAGAATTTCAGCTTCTTCTTTTAAATTTTTAAAAGTTTGGAATCTAAAAAATTCTGAGATATAGGTATTAATATAACATCTTAGAGAAAAATACATGTACTTTTATGGGATCATGGGACCATTTATTAGTCTGTTATGTTCTAAGTTCCTAAAGTGCTCCGTGGTTATCAAGAAATCACTGGCACCTATCGAAAACTCTGCTCTGTTCTGAATGTGTTCAACTTCTGTATTACATTGTCATGTTTCAAAAACCGACTTTCAATCAACCTCGGCTTAAATAATCGGTATTTTCATGGATTACTATGCTAACACGAGGTCGTTATGAAACTTTTGTTCGGCTAACATTTCGACTTTTTCGTCTTCTGCAGAGCCACATGGATATACTACGAACGCTTTAAGGTTTTCCGTTGTCATAATTTGCAAAGGAATCGATTAAATTATATACATCTCCAGAAGTGATTCTTCCAACGATAGTTAGTTGCGTATTTGACACTTTCAAGATGTCATCTTAACGGCCATATTGAATCTACTGCAGGCGTCGTCTACTTGTTGATAAGCTGCGCTCTCCATTGGGAGTGTAATGATAAATGAATTAGTATTTTCATTTTTCTTATCCGAAGCTTATGTAAATGCCTTTTTCCTGGTCTATTTGTTTTTATTTTGTCATTTGAAGATTTCGGCTAGTTAAATTCCTCGTTATAATCCACTGATGGTTGGCCGTTCATTGTGGTACAGACAGCAGGATGTGGTGCCCACCTGGAAAATATATCATGTCTGCATTCCTCAGTGGTTACTTGCCATTGGATGAAAGTAAACACACATATGTGTGAGGATTGGAATAAAAACCACTTAATGTGTTCTGTGTTCTCCAGGAATCTATGATATTAGAATATCGTGAAATATAACTTCTACAATGCTGAGATATTTCCAAAACTCCGGACCGCAGGTGTCTGTGGTGGGGAACGAACGCGCTATTGTCCTTTCCGGGGAGTAACGCGTTCACCATCACACCATGAGGGTCCTTCGTTTAGCCTGTCTCTCAGCTAGTCCTATCGATCACTTGCCATCAGCAATCACCCGTCAACGGTATTGATCTGGGGAGCCCAAATCGCCATTGAACCCAGTTAAGCTGAGGCTATAGTTATAATCACATTCTTAACCTTTTTATTTACTGCTTATTCTATACTTTGTCGTTAAAAAGAATAAGCAGTAAATATAAGGGTTAATATTGTGAAATGCTTGCAATAATTCAATCAAGCTAGCTTAATCTAAAGCTTTACGTACACCTAAATTTTTATTTTGCATAATAAATGGCTTAGGAAATAGATGCTCTCTTATTAGGCGTCTGGCTTGAAGGTAAACTGTGGCAGTCGAACATTATTCACATAGCATTTTGTCATTGAGTTCTTATGTCGACCACTGTTTTACGATCTCATATCAGCTGTCGTAGTACTGTAACTACTGTTGATTAATTTTTTGCAGCGAAAGTTATAGGGTTTCTTCTAATTTCGCAGAAGTGGTCGAAAAATTCTATGAATGTCAATTATTCCTTTATTGCGGAAGTATCGATCTCTCCAAGTTTTTATCCTGGTTTTCTCAACCTTCTCGAAGTTGTTCCGTTCGAAAAATTGTCGCTATGAAATGCTGAGATTTTTGCAAAACTCCGGACCACAGGTGTATGCAGTGAGGAACGAACACGCGCTGTTGTCCTTACCGGGGAGCGGCGCACTTCACCACTACACCATCCGGGTCCCGGTGTAGTGGTGGAGTGCGCTGCTCCCCGGTAAGGACAACAGCGCGTGTTCGTTCCCCACTGCATACACCTGTGGTCCGGAGTTTTGCAAATATCTTAGCATTTCATACGAGTTATAATTCGAAACATAACCTGCCATTAAGAAGAAAAAGGCAGTAAATAAAAGAGTTAAGAGCATACATTTACTTCCATAAAAACACAATACGATACAACGCTAGCTGACGTATGTATGCTGTTTAATGTATGCTGTTTAAAAACCTCGCGATTGCTGAACAAGAAAACGACACATTATTATTTGTTATTATTTATTATTATTGTTCATTATTATTTACTATTGTTTTTCATCATTACTTATTATTATTGTTTATTATTATTTATTATTATTATTGGTTATTGATTATTATTATTCTTTATGATTATTATGATTATGGTCAACTATGAGTAGCGGGAGGGGCTAATAGCACAGTGGTAGTGATGTCCGTCATTACCAGCATGGTGCTGGTTCGACCCCGCTCTGGGCCAACCAGGCCTCTCATCCCACTGGGGTCGAGAAATTTGAACCGAACTTGTTTGGGAAAAAGTAACTCTCTGCAATCTAATTGGGAGCGGTCCATCCCGGCTATCTCAGGATTCCAGTGGGAATTGCTCGACCAGATTTCTACGACATTCGAGATGAAATGGAAATCCTCAAGCAGCAACCGAAGCCGCAAAATTTTGGAAGGCCTTCGTGGACAGTGGATGCGAGGAAACGAATCAAATGTGAGAAGTGCTGGGATCCGCACAATAGACGTTAAAACGAGTCATACAAAATAAAAATAAAAGAATAAAGATTATGGATTGAAGGGCACGAAAACTGGATCTGTATACCTCGTCTCACCTATGTCATCCGTCATCCTATTAATCGTTGAATAACATAAATGGAAACTTAGGAAGTTTGTATCGATATATTCCATGTTGTGCGCCTAAGATTCTCGTATGTTTCGCTTTCTCGTTACCACGAACATGACAATTTGCTACTATGTCCCCTATTTTCAGAGTTTCTAGACAGAATGAGGCTAATATAGCTTACTGTTCTATTGCTTGAGCATAGTTTTGCTCTTAGATGAGTTATGGATAGAAATATAGAACCTTTTTTCGTGGATTACTCCTCTGGAGATTTAAACTCCCGCTGTACATCACAGTTCGATACCAAAAACACCAGCCAACAAGCACGTGGAGATGAACTATCCGGGACATATCAGGTGCCAGCGCAACTGGTTGTTATCAATAACGATGTCCTTCCAGTTTAGTAGTCTTACTCCTCTATGAGCTCATTTCAATGTCGTGAGCTCTATATGACTACGTTGAATATATTATTTGTCAGTCGTTTTCATCGATTATGTTGAGCCATCCGGAACGTAAAAACTACTGGCATTTTGTTAACACATATTGATCAAGGTGCAGAAGCTTTCCACACAACTGCGTTCATTAACGTTATATACCGCTGTGTCACGTCCACAAAACATTTCTACCCAATTTAGGCAATCCGTCAAGATAGGTGACATAGCCAAGCAACCAAAGGACAGTTTTTGAAAGACTTAGAAACACTGTACATCAGACCTGCGTCGTCTACACAAGCCCGCTCATTCTCTTGTTTGACTAGGAAGGAAAGCAGCCCTTTCCAAATCTGAGCTGCGCCACGGAAATCTAATCTGGTGGCACGTGCACTAAAAAAAGGAATAGGAAGGACTCTTGAATAAAATTCAAGGAGAAGAAAGTGCTTTCAAGGAAGAAAATCAATGAAGAGATAGCGCGATAACTTCAACGTCCTTCCCGACAAACACATGCAAGACTCCGAAGATGTTGTTTTCGTTTTGTTCTTGGTTCCATTTTCATGCCACTAAGCACTTATCAGGTTGCGTCAAGCTGGTGAATGAATTTGACTAGTGAAAGAATTGAATTCATTCAACGGTCTACACGAAATTTTAAGATAAGCCAGCTATTAATTTAAAAACAAAGGAAAGAACATGCTTGGGAACGCTCCTTTATCAGTATGAAGTAAAGGCTAAAACCCCTACATGACCCTACAGGGTTAAAATTATAGCGTATATAATTGAACTTAATATTCTAGTTAAATTCGACTAAACATTCTGCTGAATATAATGGTAGACTGATTACTGCATGTTAAATATCAGGTTTATCAGATGAGGTTAGGATAATACGATAATGTTGGTAAAATTATTTTCAGTGATGTTCTCGGTTATTACCTACATTTGATTACTGTTCCCCATCGACGATTCGTTCCTCATAAATTTGCTCAATGATTGACTTTCGGATAGAAATGTCGAACTTCTTCGCAACTTGGCTAACGTTGATAGGTGATAGACTTCCTATTTTGTATCGCAATTCAACACTAAGAACTTGAGAGACAGGCGAAACGAAGGACCCGCATGGTGTGGTGCTGAACGCGGTACTCCCCGGAAAGGACAATAGCGCGTTCGTTCCCCACTGCAGACACATGTGGTCCGGAGTTCTGCAAATATCTCAGCAATATTGTGGTTGAATTTCGCTTAGTACTCTGCCGTAAAAATTATAGAAAGCAGAAACTAAAAAAAAACTAAAGAAACTAAAAGAAACTAAAAACTAAAAACTAAAACACTAAGAGCTTTTTTCAAAACTATGGTTTTCTGAGGCATTGTGAATTACGGGCTGCCCAGTGAAGCGAGATTGGCATCAAGGTAAAACGTCACTGAAAGTTCAGTAAGAAAGAAAGCACACGTCTACAAGCTAGGTATGGTTCCTTAACTAAAGAAGGTGTTAAATTTCTTTTAGCTGATTGTCGTACATTAATTGATTTTTTTTTCTTTTATTTGGTTTTAACTCCTTAGATCTCAAAGTGTTGAGAATTGGCACCTGAATGAGTGCGCAGGATAGGATATGAGCCCAGCAGATCAGCATTACTGCTCAGTGGGGTCCAGAAATATTCCGTTGTGTATCACCAGAACACTATTCAAGTCACTCCTTGAGGAGTTGTTATCGCCATTTCCTTTCCCAATCAATAGAATTTTGCGAGAAGTATAGTTAGATGCGCCTAGTTTTCTCACATTCATTCATTATTGTGACACCGACCATGGAAACTACACCACAATCACATCTATACAAGGTTTTTCAATGATTTACCATGCTATAAGAGTGAAAAGGTGTTCTGCAATGTGGAACTGAAGTGGTAATTTACAACAAAAAACGTCTATATCCTCCTCGGTAGTAGAGTCTCTGTGGTGGGTGCTATTTTTCTCTGCATAACGAAATGAACGACAGCAGAGGAAATTCTATTAGTTGAAACCTACCGATCTTCCTCTATATGCGTGGAAACCGGCTTAACTTTGTGATTATAACGTTCATATCTAGTGTTATATTTGTATTTACGTGTCCAGGTTATCATTTATAGGCACAGACATATGACCTCAGCGATTGTAATCTTTAATCTTCAATCCTTTTCAGTCGGATGGTTAAAGAAAAAGGCAACGAACTCTATTCTTTTTGCATGCGGTCGTTGTCGAGTTGGTTTAGCTCGTCTAAAGGATAAAAAGCGCGTCGTACTTTGGATTATGGTCTTAGCAAAGAAATTTGCCTTGGTTTTCCTGCGGTGCAGTTCCTATCCCGTAAAGAGTGTACTTGCTATGTGGCTTCGTCCAGCAGTGGTCGTCTTGTCGTCGTTATGTGTAACATGTCCGCCGATCTTCGATTTGAGTGGAACAAGTTGCTCATAACATCATTCCTACTGCATCTCCATTAATCTGAGCACATTTTTATCCAGTTTACATAGCGTCCACGTTTCTGAGGAATACATTAAGTTAGTAATAATCATGGCTTGATTAGTGGAAGGACAGTCTGATGTTCTTTTTTCCACCACGTCAGTACCCTTGCTTTCAAAGCTCGCTTGTTTTAACCTGTAGACAAGTCGTTAATCGTGTCATCTAGCCCAACAAGACATACAAAACTGAGATCTTATTGTCTTGAAGCATACCGGAGAAGTCCTTCCATAAGCATTGATTTCTTCGTTTTTATGCAAGTACCGAAATTTCCACACACGTAATTGAAACCGGTCAGCATTCCCTTCAGCTCGCTGATGTTTGGTATTATTAGATCACTGTCATTAGCAAAGTAGAAATTATGTTCGGTTGTCAACTTTCACCGTCACGTCCCATACCAGTTTCTCCATGGCCTTTACTCATGAATGGCGCCGATTGTTTTCGCTGGTGTAGTATCGCATCTTAATGTCGATAATGGTTGTATTGTAAATTATGGCTTTGGAATCGCTCTATAGTCTATTAAAGTCCTTTGTTTTGAAGATAGGGAACTCCTTATCTTTTCACCAAAGTTTCAGTTCCCATTTTAATGTCGAACGCGGTTATAAATACCGACAAGTCATAAAATAAAGGATAAAGAATGAGGCTCTCGGCGTTGATCAATGCCTGAAAGATGCGCCATTGATCCGACTTCAGTAAGCATCGTTAGAGGTGACGATTTTCCGACCTCGGAGCAATAGAGAAAACTTGGTGAATTTAGGGGTGCAGGGTCGATCCTATGTGTATTACTGGGTGTCTCTAACCACTACGCTACACGCGCCGACAAGTCGTACTATCACGAAACTTCAATAAGTTTTACAACCGTGTGCATATAATCTTACCACTCTGCCAGGATATACTGAACCATTTTCGAAACTTTAGTTACAAAAATACTCAATTCTGTTGATGCATTTCGATAACTTCGTGGTTAAAGCGTATAAAGAGCCTGTGGGAAACACAGAAGCATACTAGTTGATGGACGTCGCTGCTGTGTCGGTCCATGTATATATAGCTCCAGTCAGCTGGCATTTCTGTTATATCTTCTTAAAGACGTGATTTATCGCTTCTTTATTCCACTTTGAAAGAAATATAACTTTGACTTTGCCTACGATCCCTTTAGATAGAAAGTGACTTATCAAATCAAGATATTCATCAGTACATGAATCTCTGGTTGAATTTCAGGCTCCGCTTTCACGTTTTTCTTCCTCGATTGATGAGCGGTCGTCATACTAGCAAAGAAGTACTCATATACACATCTACAACTATGCTTTGCCTTTGGAACTGTGTTTATCCACAGGCAGTTCGAAATGTAGACTAGGATATTTTCTGTAAAAAAAGGGACTCCGAAACGTTTCCTACGCAATTGACAGCTGTTCGATTCTATATTTCAGGTTGATACGCCGCACTGAGTGCTGTCACACGCAAGCATACCCACGTAATCCTGTATGGCATACACGCATCCAGAAGGCATACTCTGTGGAAGAATAGAGGAACTGTAGGGTGTAAATCGACTTACGTCTTAGAGAAAATGTTGTAAGTAGAAAATTACTGTTTGTCCGAGTTCAACACCCTATCTACCAGGTGAGGACAGTCGGGACATGTAGCTTGGCGATTATCCAGTTCGATATTCCTCGTGTAAAAAATTCTGTCGGTTAAGGTGTTCCCGATAAATCACATAGATTAACAATGTACAATAGCAACCACTGCTAGTCGTGGATGTAAGTAGTGTAGTGGGCGCTATGAACTTTGGAATAACTAACGTCGTCACGTTCATCAATCACCTGGTAGCTCAATCGCTTCATAAGAAAAATCGCAATCGGAGAGCATCTCAAGGCTATGTGAAATTAGTTCAGTTTTTTTTTCGTGGAGAAAAACGGTATAACAAAGACTGTAATAGGTAGAGGACGAGAAATCAAACGATAAAAACTTATCAGCACAAGGTGGTCACCTTGAATCACGCGATACCAATCTCGTTCAAGTTTGTTAAAACAAGTGGACCTTTCCTTATCTAATCAAACATCCGTAAGAAGCTCGAATCTTACGTATCGATCATAGCTTAGGTAGTGACTGATAATCCGGTTTTCTTTCACACTTTCGCAAAGGCTATATAGGTGGTTTCTTCTATTTCAGGTAGGTTCCCACTAGAAAGTTCCTAAAACTCCATTGTTCTCTTTGCATGTGGTATTCTCAGAAATTTTCACTTTTCTCTTGTTGTATCCTTCATCTACTTCAAAGTGCTTCACACGCAGTGAACGATTTTTGATTATCACTAGCTTTTTAAATAGAAGAAAGTGCAATTGCACGTGTGTGCAGAAGTTTTTACTAGACAAATCCTATAAAAGTCTATGAATTCTGAACTCCGCGAAAAGATAAAGGACAAAACATCCAGCGTTGAATCAATCCTTGCTGAGGGATGTGCAATGCATTCGGCTTCATCAAGTCGTTTGAGTTGAATAAATGGGTATCTGGCCTGCACATTGACTTGTGCTGGCCCACTGATGTACGTAGTCAGTGCTGCTAACCTCTCAGATAATTCTTGTACCAATTTTCCGAAGCCGGAAAGATGGAAGGCTTGGTGAGTTCGGAGTTCGGGCGTATGATCAAATCAGTGACCGATCCAATGAACACTGGAGGGTACTCGAACAGTTGCGTTACCCAAAACCTCCTGAACCATTGTATAGGGGTAAATTTAAACGTTTGAACTATCGTTCGTGAATTATTTCTTCAGTACAGGTCTTCCGTCTCCTAGAATCGATCTTACAGAGCCATATGGATGAGAGCCGTAAATCATAGTTGGATACTTGGATACCTGAATCGCCCGTCCTCACTGGTTGCGCGGGCTCCAGCATAATGTCCATTTTTTTCTTTGGAGTTTTGCTGGCTTAGCCATTGTGGTTTCCTGGAGTCCCGAAGTCAGCCTGGCCAACGTCTGCCCAGGTCGTCACCACCACAGATAGTCGCAGTCCTTATGGATCAGAGGGAGATTTGCCACCGTGCGACTAGTATGGTACCAGGATAGTGGTTGATTCTGGTATTGGTTTACTCTTAGCTAGGCTTCCTAACGAAAACGCCGGATTCCTTCCCAGATTGAGAGACTGTGCTGGATGGATGGACGAAGCACCTCGATGTACGTCGCTGCCCAACCACCCAGGAGCGCCACCCAGCCACATTGAGATAAAGATGAAATATAACATCAAAACTCAGCACTGGACAAATTTGCGACACCAGACATTGATTTCAATGCTTGCAGAGCAGAGGATCATTTAAGTTGCCAATCTTACTATATGATGCTCGAAATGTGTTAGATGCAATGCATTTGTTACTAAAATATTAGCCGCTTTCAACTTTTAAACCAGTATATTTTAGCTCAGAGTGAACTTTACTAGCCGAATTAAAACCTATAGGAATGCGCAGATTCTTATCTACAAACGCAATTTTCTTGTCGTACAGCCATGAAATCCTGATTTTTTAAAGCTCACTGAGTGGACCATGTTTCACACCTGAGCGTTTAAGGCTTGCTTTTCAAGTTCTGTATCCCTTAAGTACTCTGATTGTTGAAGAATTATCAGCCGTTGCAGTTGTCGAATACTCACTGCACTTTGTCGACTATGTGCTGATGAAATCCACTCATTTAATGAGGAAGTTCCATACGAGTGTTAGATTTTCGTCGGCGCTCAATATTTCTTTCGCCAATACATGAGATCCATAAATTCTCATCTGGTCTTACCTTCTAACTGCATTTTATTTCTCTCTAGTTTGATCTTTTTTTTTTTGAAAAGTAATTTCCGTAGGTTTTTTTTGAAGGACTAATATGATTGTGCCAATATGTGCTAGTCATAGCGCCAATATATGAACGAGTCCCTTGGAAACCATCGTTATATCATATTTTTTCTCGCTTCGCTGAATGTTGCAGTTTGCTCAATTTTACTTTCAGGATGAGATTTTTTTGTACAACACACGTAATAAAGCGGTTATGTTTTCAATCACGTCACGCTCACAGTGCTCCCAAAGTCCAGGAGTTCAAAAAGGTGAGAGCGTTGAGTTGGTTGAATTACAGTTTTTGTCGAAATCATCCTTGAGGATTGATGTGATATTGCTTTGTTTTGTTCAACGTAGTTAGTTTTACTCATGGTATGTATCAATTTGGCTATTTGACGTTGAGATTAATAAAATACACACAAAATGCATTGGTTTCAATGGATCCGTGGTGTATCGAATCGGACAGTGTGCATTGATCTCAACACAGTTCCTTTTCAGTGACAAATTTAACAGCATCGAGTTTACTTGCTGATTTTTTTGCTTTCTTTTGCCAAGTCGACAGTTTATCCCAACATCGACGCTGTGTTAGATGCGGCATCTTAAAAGCTGTTTCTTACACTTAATAATTTACGAAAACCTTAATTTGAAAGAAAAATTGTGCATTGAGAAGATATAGGGTAAGGCGTTTGGCACTGGTTAGATCACTATGGAAGTTAAGCATCGCCAGAGGTGATTGAAGACGGTTTGATGAATCCGAAAGCGGCGTCAAACCAACGTCCAGGTGCACGTCGTTGCAGGACATCTTTAGGCACTGCGCTACATGTGTCACACTAGAACATTAGAGATTGTTATCCAATCTTACTTGATGTTTTTGTTACTTTGGATTGTCTTTTGTGAAAGTGTTGGTGAAAGACGACTCAATATATGTATTAGGTCATTTAAACTTCATAAAGCACTGCCTGTATGGTGATTTTATAGGTGATGGTAGCAAATCGAGGTGAAATATCAATACGTGTATTTCGTGCCTTAACTGAATTGAACATAACATCGGTTGCTATTTACAGTGAGCAGGTGTGTTCATTTGAGAGTATTTCTTCATTTACGTATTTATTTCTTTATTTGAGGCATGCTTTGTCTTCTTATCCGAATCGCTTACTAAGTTATTTCCTAATCCATCATTGTACTACAGCTGGAGAGCATATGTTTGCAGCCTTTAGGTTTTTAAGGAAAAAGTGTTGTTACGATAAGAGCGGGCGATCACTGGTTCAAAATGGAAATGTTTTCCGTACCCATAAACAGCAAAGCCCGTTCATTCATTGTATCCTTTTTCTTAATACTTGGATACTTGGACGGCCCACCTCACTAGTTGTGCAGTCCTCAGCATAATCCCCATTTCTTGGAGACTTGCTGGCTTAGTCATCGGGGTTCCCTAGAATCCCGAAGTTAGCCTGGCCAAAGTCTGTCTCAGGTCATCACCACCACAGGCACTCGTAGTCTTTATGGATCAGAGGGAGATTTGCCGCCGTGCGACTAGTATGATACCAGGACAGTGGTCGATCCAAGTATTGGTTTACTCTTAGCTAGGTTTCGTAATTGAAAAGCCGAACTCCTCATCTTGGAAGACCCTGCCGGGTGGATGAATCTCCCTGCTGTACATCACGGTCCGACACCGAAGAACGTCTACCAGTTACGATGAGGTGGGAAACCGTTGGGAGGACTTTTTCTTAATAATAATATATATAGCAAAGGTGGCAATGGAGCTATGCTTTGCTGCATTCTACTATGCGAGACTGGTAATTAAGGTATTCACAAAGCCGTACCTCAAATTTAGGTAATTTTACATATATATGTATGATGATGATGATCCTTATATACCAGCTGGAGTGGGAATGATTACTATAAAAGTTGCGAGATAAAAGTCAGCCAGTGATATTAATATACAAAGAGATTACAGAACGCCTTTCAGTCACCTGTGAAGTAAGCTCATGAGCTTGTATTTTACTACACGACAATAAGGAGCAATCTGACCGAAATTTTGTTCGCAGCTGTTTCCATGATTTATGGAAACTTTTTGTCTGTTTGTCGTTAATAAAGTGAAGGGAAATCATATTAAGGACAAGCACTCGATGCATAGATTCAAGGCTGATGAAGCATATTTGGTCGGTAAAGGACTACCACCAGTTGCAGCGTATCTCGCCATTGATCAAATAATTGACACTGCACTTAAGGTACGTGCAGTTTTTTCGACACTTCTGAGACAGAATAATCGCTGAAATCTTTCCTGACCGCTTTATTATATCTTGCAGCATAACATCGACGCTATTCATCCGGGTTACGGCTTCCTGTCCGAACGTTCCGATTTTGCTCAAGCATGCATTGACGCTGGAATTACTTTCATTGGCCCCAGTCCAGAAGTAATGGCTCGGATGGGAGACAAGGTATTTTGACGACAGCTGCACTCAATACAAATGCCGAAACAATATTGCAAACCGATGTGATCGATGTTTGCTCAGATCAGACTATATCATTGCGTTCTTAAGAACTTAATACTAACGACGTTTAATCTATTGCTACTCATCAATGTTATGGAGAAAAAATAATATTCTATATTCTTACATCTTTGTGAACTCATTAACTTTTTAATACAGTCAGTAAGCTGAGAATACCTGTTTAGAGTTTACTGCCATGGATACCGTTCAGTCACTTCTCTAATCTTAACCTTTTTATTTCCTGCCTATTCTTTTTAACGGCAAGGTATTTTACGAAATATAACAACTATAATGCTGAGATATTTGCAAAACTCCGAACCGCAGGTGTCTGCGGTGGGGAACGAACGCGCTATTGTCCTTTCCGGGGAGTAACGCGTTCACCACCACACCATGTGGGTCCTTCGTTTCGCCTGTCTCTCAGCTAGTTCTATCGATCTTTGGCCATCAGCAATCATCCGTCAACGGGATTAGCTGAGAGACAGGCGAAACGAAGGACTCGCATGGTGTGGTAGTGAACGCGTTGCTCCTCGGAAAGGACAATACCGTGTTCGTTCCCCACCGCAGACACCTGCGGTTCGGAGTTTTGCAAATATCTCAGCATTATAGTAGTTATATTTCACTTCTCTAAGTTTAAGTGATGGTTTACGAGCTCTTTTATCGCCAATGCAATATTTTTAACTCCATTGGAATCGCAGCATCACATTTATTTTGCCCGACAGATAATAAATTTCGACTAAGACATAGCCGCGCGCTTTCTCCGCTGTTCGTTTTTAGCAGATCGTCAGCGACAAAAGAGAAGAATATGAATCCAGATGTTGATGAATTAGAAAAAAAATGAGAATAACGCATAATTATGGAACCGGTATTGAGTCGCCTGCTCGGAGTAATTTTGTGAATCAAAATAACTCTTTCGCGATGATAAGAACTTAACATAATTGTTTTTTTCTAAACGTCGTTTCTGGGTATTGCTACTTACTGGCCATCGAACGGCGATGTATAGTAGGAGTTTGTGTCCACTCTTCTCTGCAGTCTCGCAAGCCAAGGAGTTTAAAGTTTAATCTCAGCTCAGAGTAAACTAGTGCCAGGAATTACTTTCGTGATGGTAACTGCAGTCTCTTAGTAACTAGCTAGCAGTAGCTAACAACTTGTGAAAGGGCTAGAACGGTTTTTCATGCTCCTCGAACAGAACTTCATGCCAAACCATAAAATTACATGCGAAATGGGAATTGAGAGTCTCTGGATTATTCGTGACTCTTGAGGACGAGGCACTCAAGTATTCAAGGAAGCAAATATTATTCGAATTAGGGTATGTCATGGAATTTCACAAACTTCAACTACTACTACCAGGCTGCGCTTGTGTTCGCGGGCTTTCTGCCGCATTCCTTTCGGATGAGCTTCCTTGCTGAGCGGTGTCCCACAATTTCGCTGATTTTTTGACTCTCTACTTCGAATCGCTTTGTGGATGATCTTTTAGGTCTGCTTTTCAGGAACGTGGTTCTAAATATTTCTGGTTCTACACAAAAAACTGTTCGTCCGTGCATTTTTTGTGAGAAAATAGAGCAAATTGATAGCTCGTATGAAGTGCTGAGATATAATATCTCAGCACTTCATACGAGTTATATTTCACAACATACCCTGCCATTAAGAAGAAAAAGGCAGTAAATAAAAGAGTTAAGATTGTGATTATAACGAGGCCTCAGCTTAACTGGGTTCAATGCCGATATTGGCTCCCCAGATCAATCCCGTTGACGGGTGATTGCTGATGGCAAAAAAAGATCGATAGAACTAGCTGAGATACATGCAAAGGGAAGGACCCGGATGGTGTAGTGGTGAAGTGCGCTGCTCCCCGGTAAGGACAACAGCGCGTGTTCGTTCCCTACTGCATACACCTGTGGTCCGGAGTTCTGCAAATATCAGCACTTCATACGAGTTATATTTCACAACATACCCTGCCATTAAGAAGAAAAAGGCAGTAAATAAAAGAGTTCAAATTGATAGCTTCAAGAAACAAATAAGTTATATGCTAGGTCGTTTAATTGGGAGGTATTTATCAAATTCAGATTGTAGTTAGCTAATCACATTTCGTTACATCGCAAGAGCGCGTGTGGCGCAGTGGTCGGAGGCGCCGTGCAACCCACACTTGGAATCGATCTCGGCGCTCCACGCTCACCAAGCTTTCCATCCCTCCGGGGTTGGCGATGTGGTACCAGACCTGTCTAGGAGGATAGCAGCACTTGCTCGATGCATCGATAGACCACCATGAATCATTGTGAAGGCCTGTTATGCATTCAATCACCTCCAAGAGAAGCTTAATGAGGTCGAATGCATGGCGCAACCTTCAGAGATTGATCAACGCTGTGAACTTTTTTTTTATCCCTGTAATCACATTTCTCCAAAGTGGTGATTTTTAGTCAAGTTTTTTCTTGTGATTACTGGTAGCTGGATGACTTCACAGAGTATTGGGTAACCCAATGGACATCTTCAAATATACTAATATGTTATTGGTTTGGCAAGATGTTCTTTTCGGCTTGCATTGTGGAAACTTGTGCCAGGTCGTCGTTAGAAGTAGTCATTGGCATTTATGGATCGAACGAGTAGGGGGATTCGTCAGCGTGCGATTTGGCATCTTCCTGAATTTCGATCTAATTGCATTTTTAGCTGGATTTGCGAATGTAAATGTCGAACTCGTCAACTAGCATGACCTCAAAATTACCACAAACGATTTGGCACGATTTGTCACGTACATTATGCATTGTGCTGCCTTTACAATTAGAGGCACTTCGTTGTTTTCCACTCTTAGTTGATCTTCAGAAACAAAAAAGCATCCGAGGAACTCTATCAATGTAACGGAAAATCTAGACTTGACCTCAGTGTATCCACAATTCTGCATAGATGTGGCAGTGGTTTTTCCTTGTGGTGGAGGAAAGAGTTTTCCTTAACACCTTGCACAGAGCGGAAAAATATTTCAAAAACCGAGTTTGCTTTAACCTCGCAATGACTAATCGGCATATATTCCTTTATCAATAGGCTAACACGTGGTTCGTAAATAAACTTTGCTCGGCTATGGTTCCAACGTCTTCATCTTCCTCAGAGCCAATGTCCCGAGTTGTTGTCTACAGTTGTTCGTACTCTCAATGTGGTATCTTTATCATCGTATAGAGCTTATCAGTAAAAGAATACATTTTGATTAGTTTTCTTTACATTGGAAGTCGTAGATCTTTTATGGGTTATTGTCAATAATCGATTCATATTTTGATTAGGACTTCCAAAACGTTACGTCTTTTGTGGCTTGCATCCTTATCTCCATGTTATTGCACTATTTCTTGGTTTCCACTCCTACGAATTTCAGATATTTTTTATTCTCGAAGAGTTATCAGAGTCTCATGCTGCAGAGAAACGATAATGCGAGGACAAAAATTCACTTTTTTGTGAGAGGATATGGCAGATCTTCGTTTGAGCCGTTCCGTTGGCTGCTGACACGTGTTAAAGCTGTTATGTTCACGCTCTAACTTCCTGAGTTACAATTTTCTCAGTTTATATCCTGACTTGGTCGTATATTCCTAGCCATTGTGGTTAGAAATGTGTTTTTGAATTCTTGCGAAAGTGGCCAAGTTGATGACACAACGTGGATTCAAAAGCGGTACGTTCTGGGCAAGGCCTCTGATTTTTCTAGAGGACTCAAAATCGTTGGTGCCTGTTGTGCTACTGAGAGGTGGACCCTTGCTGTAGGTCGTGATCGTGCGCAGAAGAACAATTCCGTATCTTTGTCATTGAGTTTATGTCCAAGGAACGATAAACCAACTGTGAATTCTGTTTCCCAAGGTTTTAAATGTCTTCATGTTGCAGATATGGTTGGATTCGCACATCATGTTATTTGGAATCTTTGATTCTTTTCCCTTTTTCTTCAATGTTCTTAGTCAGTTGTGCTAAGGAAAGGTATGAGTATACGATCTTTAAAAATCTGTTATGTTTGCTTTCGCCCAATATCTCTCACCTTCGGAATCTTTGATGAAAAAGTCTTCACTATTAAGCCAAAGTGTTTAAATCCCACTACGTTTGCCCCTTTGACTCCTTTACTGGTGTCGTTGAAGTATTAAATCGCCCACATCGCCAGTTTTCATTTCATTAGAAGCTACCGCCAACACTTTCAGCCTTGTCCAGAACTAACTTTATTCCACTTGTACTCATTTTGTTTTACTTTTGATGTACCGACATCACGTTTAATGTGGATTCCACTACTTTTTTTTATTGGAATTATTGCTTTGTATCCTTATTCAACGAAGGTCTTCGGACTTTACATAAGGGTTCAGCTGCTGCTTGAGGATTCTCTGTATTCTTTATGAATGTTAGTACTGGTCGAGCTGCTTTTTCCTTGAGTCTTGACATAGCCGTGTTGTGATGTTCCTAGATCTTCATCAAAGGCGTTTGTCACCTTTTGTGGATTGATGGAAGTGAGCTAGTCGAAGAAACGTCTGACACCAATTTATCAGCTCTGCAGTGATGGAGCTTTAATTCAGCTATCGCGTGGTCGAAGCAGAGTCTTCTGCGTGTTAAGAGAGATGACAACCACTGCGCTATGCTCTCGAGAAAGCGGAACCGAGAACCACTTCTGTACTGTTTGTTTCGCCCAAAATAACGTATAATACGATCTTTGCTCGTCCACACTGTTTTATCAGTTTCATTAGTTTCAATGAAACTGATATTGCTGCAGATATCTTTAAAGGAAATTGTTTGTACGAAGGTTATTTGGCAAAATCCCTCTGCTTGATATATTTCCTTTTTTCATATGGATTCTTTGACTGAAATTCCAAGCTACAATTTTTTCTTGGTAGATTACTACGAGATATTTCTTCTGATAATTAAGTTCAGAACTAGCAAGAAGGTCCAGTCAAATGATTGTGTAGGTCGCAGCTCGTCAGGCAGCTATCGAAGCTGGGGTACAGGTCGTGCCTGGAACGGCCACTCCAATCACTTCTGCGGAGGAAGCCATCGAATTCGCTAAACAATATGGTACGCCCATTATTCTGAAAGCGGCATATGGAGGTGGAGGTCGTGGTATGCGAAGAGTGGACAACGTGGGCGAGTTAAGTTGAAATGTTTTTGACACGGGTTCTAGTGAATGAGCCGTTAAATGATCTAACTGGTTGTGGTCGTTAATTAGTCATCGTATTTTTAGGTTGCTGAGGCTTTCCGTCGAGCGTTTTCCGAAGCACAAGCGGCATTTGGTGATGGATCTCTATTCGTGGAAAAATTTGTTGAGCGACCAAGGCATATAGAAGTGCAGTTATTGGGTACGATTTTGAAAACTTTTAACATAAGAACAACTACTAATCACACTGGTGCTGAGATATTTGCAAAACTCGAGAGCGCTGTTGTCTGCGGTGGAGATCGAGCACGCTATTACCCTTTCCGGGGGCTAACGCGTTTATCAACACACCATACAGGTCGTTTGTTTCGCCTTTCTTTCAGCTAGATTTCTATCGACCAGTGCCATCAGCAAGCATCCGCTAACGGGTTTGATCTGGGGAGCCCACATTGCAGTGGACCCGGTTAAGCTGAGGCTGTGGTTTTGGTACTTCACATAATACCCTGCTGTGCAAAATTTCGGTAGGCAGCAAATAATAAAGTTAACTAACAACTAGTTGTCATCTAAAATGCATCTCGATTGTTGGTTTTTTGATAACCAAGAGTATTTTACTTGTTGAAAACTTAGTGAAATCATAGAGGCTTTGCCCTATTATCCAAAACGTATAATTTTTTTGCCGAAAACTATTGTAGTTTTGGAATTATTTGTAATCGGAATTCACAAAAGTTAAAAGTGGAATTTAAATTCTTTACAAACAGCCCAGTTGCGCCGACCAGGCGCAAGAATTATGCCTATGAGGGACACCATCTCCTTGTGATTGGGAACATTCAGCCTGGTTGAGAGGATAGAGGATTAGGTGACTGGTGTTGATCAAACCCTCAAGGTTACCCTATGCATTCGGCTTCATCAAACATCGTAGACGTGTTTGAACCCATGTATATCGAGTCAGTGTTGCTATCCTGCCAGGCAAGTTTGGTTCCAATTTTCCAATCCTGGATGGATAGAAAGTTTAATGAGCCTTTGGCGCGAGATCGAGCTAGAGACCATGTGTGTATCGTGTATCATGTCGCAAAGCCAACCACTGTCCGCAGCCCCTAACCTCCAGGTGGAATAATATATAAGGATTTTGAGTTGTATAAGCATGTGCGGAGAGAATTGTATCTTCTTGGCAAGAATCTGTAGAATCCGATTATTACTATTTCTTTTAATGAGGTTCACTAAGAGCTGAGACTTTTTCGTTTAAAATTGAGAAGGGCAGTTATGTTCAAGCATGCCTCTGTCATAACGTGACTCATTCCGGGTGTTAGGTATTAAGATTGCTCTCTATGTATGAGTGAGAACACAGTCCGATTTACTAGGTTATTCTTTTATTTCCAACCAAAACCTTATGTTTTTTGGATTTCAGGAGATAATTATGGAAACCTAATCCACTTGTATGAACGTGATTGCTCTGTGCAGCGGCGACACCAAAAGGTTAAGTTTTTTCTTCTACCTTTTTCTAGTTTAAATGTCAAAACAACGACGGTCTGTGGTGTTAGCTTCTCATTGTGTTTACTCTGTAATGTAGCTCACGAACCGTTCTAATATGCCATCCTCCTTCGGACGATCTTTCCGTCAATGGCAAGCAAATGTTTGTATGTCGATCTCTAGAACTTTCGTTCATGATGAGAAGTAATGCGTCCATAGTGAGAAGTAATATAGCTTCATAGGAAGAGCGGAACTCCATTTATGAGCTATGGTCTTGCTCCTAGATGGGTCAAAGATGCACAGAAGCAAGAGAACCTATTGGGTCAGAAAGGCAACAGATGAAGTGGGAGAGATTATGGCTCTAGCGTTCCTTATCACACGCAGGATACATAAAGACATGTGGTCTTATTGTCAACTTATAGAAATCAATTTGAAAGGTTTCAATGAAGCTTGACCACTTCCTCATGCCTTATTTTTTAGGGTACTTCTTTTATGTCCGTGTTTGGTGAGAGGGAATGAGATGGGTTGCAAATAACTGTCTGTTATGTGACATTTCAATGATTCGTGAACGTTCCTCGTACTCAACCACTCCATACTTTAGTAAGGCGTTAGTGAATAAATGGGGAATTGTTTCATTTTAAATCCACAATCTTTTAAGTTGATTTTCTTGTAATTTCTTCACTTAAATTCCATGCATCTTACTGTTCGCTTTTACTGGAGTAGAAGCATTAATACCGTCAAATAATAGGTCTAAGTCAAGTTTTGTTGTGGGGAAAAGAACTCCATTTGGAGAAACGGGGTACTTTTCTATGAATAATTCAGTTTTTAGTTTGGTACCTTAATTAAGGTCGTTCTGATTGTGTTCGGCATAGTACCCTTTTTTTAAGAGGGGCGCGTTTAGCGCAGTGGTCTCAGGCGCTCTGCAATAGACATCGCATCGATCGACCAAGCCTTCCATCCTTCCGGGATCGGCAAATTGGTACCATATTTGCCTGGGAGGATAGCAGCAATGGCTCGATACATCGGTAGGCCACCAGATATGCATTCATTCACCTCCAACGATGCTTAATGAGGTCGAATGCATGGCGCATCCCTCAGGAATTGGTCCACGCCGAGATCTTTAAGAGAGAAAGCTTTATAGTACTTTTTCTAAACAGATTATTCTGAAACGTGCTGTTCACATTCCGTTTCTTACAAACAGAGTGTTATTCAATATAATATATAAGCTCATCACAATAATAATATGCACGTAATGTATAAGCTCATCAATATCACAAAATACTCTGCAGGTTGTTGAAATCGCACCGGCGCCTGCACTACCAGAAGGCGTGAGAAAAAGTATCCTTGACGATGCAGTACGGTTAGCGAAACATGTAGGATATCAGAACGCAGGTTTGGAGTTTCGCAGACTTTATAAAGTTGTAAGTCATGTATGACAGACTTCATTTCAAGTTATATGATCTATTCAACTTTAAATTTGTTTCTTTGGTTAGGTACCGTCGAATTTTTGGTCGATCAAAAAGGAAACTACTATTTCATCGAAGTAAACGCTCGTCTCCAAGTAGAACATACTGTAACCGAAGAAGTAACTGGGTATGCAATTATTTTTGGCATATTTCTGGTCTCCTCGCTTAGTCTGGCTAGCAAAGCAAACAACACTCTTTTTTGCAAGCCACAGTCGTTTATAGTCTTCACATAAACTTATTTTTTAAGCGTCGACCTCGTACAGGCCCAACTAAGAATTGCTGAGGGCAAAACGCTGTCGGAATTAAAGCTTACTCAGGATTCTGTTTTTCCCCATGGATCTTCTATTCAATGCCGCGTCACCACAGAAGATCCTGCGAGAGCATTCCAACCAGACTCTGGCAGAATTGAGGTTTCGAAGCGTCTATTCTGTTCGGTGTTAATATTTACTGCCTATTAAAAACCATTGTAGGTCTTCCGTTCTGGCGAGGGTATGGGTATTCGTCTCGATTCCGCTTCTGCGTTCGCTGGTTCAGTAATTTCTCCGTTCTATGATTCACTTCTGGTAAAGGTTAGTCTGTGATGTGAAAATTTTCCGAAATCCATTTACAGCCAATTAGCCTCGTTCGGGCATCATTCATCAGAAAATGTTTTCTGATCCATTGTCTTCGTGATGAGGAGACCTGAGGTTGTTATTGCACTACTTACACGTTTCAGCGGTCTGGCCTTCTTCAGAACTTGGAAAGGTCGAACTGACCCACAAATCACTCAGTTAAAGATTTTTATAACCACAGTAGACAAAACTTAGCACATAAATCTTTATTCTTGTAGTAAACAGCTTCATTTAAACACTCACCTTTCTTTTCTTTGTAAGTCTTCCAGTTACTTGATGGAGACCATTTGCACAAAGTTTCACATGGCTGAGCAATGCGCCTTGTTCGGGTGAAAAAATGGGCTTGAGGTATAGCGCGATGTCACGCGTGGTCACAGGGAACTTCTCGTGGCTCATTTTTGGACTTTGGAATTAAAAAAGTAGTCTACTCGTTTTGCAATTGTATTCTTCTCCACGTGCTTTACAAGTGATCATATAAACCATATCCGAACTCATACAGCCATCTTTATCGTTAAAAGATGAAGGACAAGGCTCTAGGCGTTGGTCAATCCTTGAAGGATGCGCCGTGGGTTCGGTTTCACTAAGCATCATTAGAGGTGATTGAATGTATATCTGCCCTTTACAATAACTCGCGGTGGCCTACCGATATATCGAGTCAGTGCTGATATCCTCCCAGACAAGTCTGGTACCAATTTGCCGACTTTGGAGAGATGAAAATTTTGTGAGTCTGGACGCTGGGATCGATCTCATGTGTGTGGCAGGACGCCTCCGGCCACTGCGCTACAAGCGCCATTTCTCTTTAGGAGAAGTTAAGCTGTTTTGTATTCTGTATAGAAGAGGCTACGAACTAGCTTACGTCTAAGAGTGTTCGATGGCATTCAAGTCGCTACTACCGATTTCACTTGACCGGGATTTTTTGAGCAACATTTTATAGCTCTACCTATTTTGATAGAAATGAATACCAATATAGGGAAACCTTATTTTCGCCAAACGTGTTATTTGGAGAAATGGATTTTCCTCTAAACCTATCCTGAGGAGCTACAGTTTCGTAGTGATTGGATGGCTGTCTGCCGAGCCAGTTTAACGGATTCCTCCTTCTTATGCCCTTTTCGCACATTGGCGGCTGGTTTGTTTCTCATAAGGTTCTCGTCTAAGGAGGAAAAGGAGAGGTAACTAACCAGTATGTTTTTTATGTGGATCTTACTACCACTTGTTAATGTAGCTGTTTTCGACTAGGTTAGTTTGAACATTCAGAAATGGAAGCCAGTTTTCTTCCTGTTTCTCCTAGGTAAATTTTATGTACTCTGACTGTTGGATGAGCAATTCAAAAAATTTCTCCACATCGTCTTCTGCTGAGTTGTCATCTCTGGCACAACAATCGTCTATATATCTACAGTAGAATAATGGTCCCAGATGGATTACTGGTGCTTCCATCACCTTAGACATGAAATCAATGGCTAAACTTAGTGCCAGTTGCTGTCCCATTGCATACCCATTGCCTTCCTTTCAGGGGACCATGGGCTTCTGAATGCAGAAACAAAAGATGTTCATTGCTTCTTCGTTTTGTATGAGCAGTTCGGGATTGCTGGCATAGCGGAGTCCTTTGACACTTTAGTAGAAAGGAGGGCGGTAATGTCGATAGTAGACGACCCAGTAACTTTTTGCTATTCGTGAGATGGGCGGGGACGAATTTGCGCTACTGTATGGGTGATAGGTATACTGAACCAAGCTGTCCTATCCGTGGGTCCGTGTATACTTTTTGATCTGAGTCGGCCACGGTCCTCAACAATGTCGGATTCTATGTAGCTGGTCTCCATCAGCAACTGAAAAACTTGAAAAAAAGTGAGTATATAAAATAAGCTATTTCCTATGCGACTGAAATCTCGGCTTCAAGTTCTTTTCTGCTGAAGTTAAAAACTGTTTGGCTGAGTAAACTGGATATTACTTTGTCCTTTCCAGTCTCTAAAGGTGACAATACCGCCGAACCCTAAACCAATGTGAACAAATTGTGAAATAACAACCTCGTGTCTCCTCATCAAGAAAAACGGTTAATTATTGATCAATGTTGGGGTTAATAGAGAGTTGGACCTGGGAATGTGTTCTAAATCCAGGTTATTGCCTCAGCTCGTAATCACCACAGTGCATGTGCGAAGATGATCCGTGCTTTGAAAGAGTTCAGGATTCGTGGAGTTAAGGTAGTCTTTTACACTCTTACTGACGTAAACGGAACCAGTTCTTCGTTATGGTTACTGAGGTATACGTAACCACTTCTTCGTCATGGTCTCGTATTGATTTCAGACAAACATTCCGTTCTTGCTTAACGTTCTAACTCAACCCGCGTTTTTGGAAGCATCTGTTGATACCTACTTTATTGACGAGCATCCGAATTTGTTCGTATTCAGGCCAAGTCAAAATCGTGCTCAGAAGCTGCTCAGTTACTTAGGTGAAGTTCAGGTTTGCCTTACTTTGTCGTTGGTGCGGTGTGCTCTTTTGCTACACATTTTCCCATAGAGGCTTATTACCGTTACTTCTGCTTATCACGTTAAGGTTAATGGACCCACCACACCTCTTGCCACCGATCTCAAACCGGCCTACGTCGATCCACCTGTACCTGCCATTCACGCTGGTGTGTTTGACACTTGAGAGGTTAAAACTCGATACCTAGTGTAGTACACTTAAAGCACTTGTCTTTTACTAATTGCCGATTACATTCTTCGAAAAAGTACTAAGACTTCGTGGTGTTATCTTTCTTTTTTATTGCAGGTTATTTAAGAACATCGAAGGAGTTAAGTAGGTCTTAGTTAAATTTCTACTCAGTGCCTTCTATGTCTCTCTTTAAAATGATCGGAATGCGGAACCACCTTTGTTATAAATGTGAATGCTCAGCTGCTGTTCAGCTTTCCTTAAGACTAACTTCATTACCTTGCGTATGTGTCATAGTAACGCAAGAGCTGTGTCAAAGGGATGTTGGGAATGAAGTCTAGCCCTCCATATGAATTCTTAAACGGGTTCACTTAAATTTAAAGCTACGTTCTTTGTAGGCGAATCAACACCAATTGGACTTCGAGACATTCTTCTGAAGGAGGGTCCTGAGGCATTTGCACGTAGTGTTCGACGAAAACCTGGATGTTTAATCACCGATACCACTTTTCGGTGGGTACTTTATGAGCTTCTTTCCAGCGGTTTATTACCTCATTGTGGCTGGAGGGTGTTAGTGGGTGTCCGGCGGCAAAGTATACCGGGTGGATTTGTCGCTGCGGCAGCGTCTTCCAAGCTGAGAAGGAGTCCGGCTTTTCTATCAGGAAGCCTAGCTAATAGCGAACCAATACCACGATCGGCTACCATCCTGGTATCAAACTAGTCGCATGGTGACAAATTTTCCTTTTATCCACAACGGCTACAACTACCTGTGGTGGTGACGATCTGGCGCAGACTTTGGCCTGGCTAACCTAGGGGCTCCAGGGAATCACAGTGGCTAAAGCAACAAAACTCAGAAAAAGTGGAAATTTTATTGGGGCCCGCACAACCAGTGAGAGCGGCCATCCAAGTACCTAAATAAGTGTTTTATAAGTTTACGGATGCGTTTCTGTTTTTGTAATGACTTGGTCTTTCGCCTTTGTTAGTGGCATAAGGTCTTAATCTAGTTCTTATTATAGTGATGCGCACCAGTCGTTGCTAGCAACACGAGTTCGAACATATGACTTGGCACAAATCTCCCCATTCGTCAGCCATTCATTTCCTCAACTATATTCTTTAGAGAACTGGGGAGGTACGACACAAAGTGTCATACCTTTTACTGCACTTTTTCAAAGCTTATATGAAGAGTTTTTGAAATTAAGGTGCCACCTTCGATGTTTCTATGCGTTTTTTGCATGAATGCCCTTGGGAACGGCTTGAAACTCTTCGAAAGCTGATTCCGAATATCCCTTTCCAGTGTCTGCTTAGAGGAGCGAACGCCGTCGGTTACAGTAACTATCCAGATAATGTTATTGACAAGTACGTAGTTTTTGAATTTTCTTTTGTCCATGTTATCAACTTTTTTCCATTGTTGAAGGAAAAAACTTACTTTTTGTCTTGTATTTTTCTAAGATTTTGCGAACTGGCAGTGAAATCTGGAATGGACATATTTCGTGTCTTTGACTGCCTAAATTATGTTCCTAATTTATTGGTTGGAATGGAAGCCGTCGGCAAAGCCGGTGGTGTGGTAAGTGCAAGTGTATTTGATATCATGTACTTTGTTCAGAAGATGGGAGTGTGTGGTGCAGTGTCGAAGGTACCCTGAAATACACATAGGGTTGATCCATGCACAGCAGGCCCTCCAAACCCTCAATTCCTCCGGGGTTGGTAAATTGGTACCAACTTGTCTGAGAGGACAGCAGCACTGGCTGGATACATACGTACAGTACTTGATTTATCGTATACTTTTTTCAGGGATTACATCAGAAATGATCACATTTTGTAATGCTATGAGGCAAAGGGCCACTTTTTAGGAAAAATCCAGGGAATGGAATTCCTTTAGAAATAGAGTTAGCCAATGTCCTAGATGTTATTCTGTTCGGTGATCTTTCGCTATTTCTTCACTGACTATGTGGTCATTTGTTTGCGGAACTTTTAGCATTTCTGGGCAAAAGATTGATTCCTATAGCCTTAATATCTTATGAATAATGCCCACTAACCTGAAAATAGAAAAAAGCCAAGTGTAGTCTTTTCCGAGTCCCAAAATATATTTTTGGTACAGGGTTTGCGCTCTGAAACGTAAAACCATTCCTGTTGGTTAACTCCAAGAAATTCTGCTTTATTAATGGTTTCAGTTTGGCCTATAGCCAGCGTAACTTTTTCTGGTCAATACTTTTCTTGTCTAGCAGGAATGCATAATATAGGAATATTTTGTACTTCTAGTTGAATCACCACATAACCTTTTTCTGGGTCAATCTAGTTTACTCGCGTTTAAATGAACTTCATCGCGCTTATACCGGTATTTCTTTCGCTATTGTTTTGTACGATCCATTTTTCTTTATTTCAAAGTTATATTTCCTAATATACTCTGCCATTAAAAAAGAGTAGGCAGAAAATAATAAGTTAAGATTGATCCATTTTTCATCACTCTTACAAATCCGCTTCAAAGTAGATCGATTTTGTGCCGAAAGATACAACGATCGCATTTGCTTGATTGGGATGATCTTGATTGGTGATTGATTTGATCACAATTGAGTGATTGCTGAGGGCATCGTTAAATAGAAAAGGGACTGAGAGAAAACGCAAAGCAAGGGCCGTGGTGTAGTGGGGAACACGCGAGCCCCGGGAAGGGGTAATCGTGGTTCGATCTGGCATGGCGTCCAAGTTTTGCAAATATCTCAGCATCACTGTGGTAGCATTTCACATAATACCGTGGCGAGAAAAGTTACAGTAGACAGTAAATAAAAGGTCAACAAAAATCACAATATCAAAAGATTTCTTCGAATATATGCAACATGCATTTATCGGGTTTGTTAATTGCTCCAATACTCTCATACTCGCTGCGTACCGGTTGGTTAGTACCTCGCTCCCCTGATTCGTTCAGTGTCCGTCGTTTTCAGCACTGCAAAGGTTTGGCACTGCGTGCAGGACTTGGATCCAGAACGTTGTTCATTGTTAGGGTCAAGATGTCCTAAAAGAAGACATCCGAGCCATTTAAGACGCTTAATGTCACTATTAGAATTGTCTTCAAGTACAAGATACCTTACCTTCTTCTCTTTCCGTTACGTTCCTGCTTTTAAGAAATAAAAGGGCGTGGAATTTCGAAATCGGATCCTGTTGTCTTCCATCCTGGGATTTTCGTAGGATGCACGAAGTGCAGTCAAGTCATACCGTATTTTCTTGGGTGCTTTTTGGATTGTTTCGAAACCGAAGTAAGAAGAAATAGTGGTGCGCTTGAAACTAATTTTAGGTCATATTTTTTACACGACGCGAACCGGTAAAAGCGAGAGAAGCCAACCCAGTGTCACTGTTTTAGCTTTTACTTACTGCCTATGCATTTTTCCTGGTAGGATATGGTGTGGAATATTGTGATGCCGACTACAGCTTCAGCTTAACTGGTGTCAATTCCGACTTTTGCTACCCATATATTCTCGTAGGCGATGATTGCCGATAGCAGCGATAAGAGCTGAAATATGGCTGTGAGAAAGACAAGGCAAGAGGTTTTGTTAATGTGGAGGTAGCATGTGAACCCTAGGAAAGGTAATCGCAGGTTCGGAGCCCAACTGTGGTTCAGTGTTTTGCTCATTTCTCAGCATCATTTTGGTTACAATCCAGTATCATTTTTATCACGTTTATACTTAACTTGTTTTCAGGGAAATCTTTTTTTTTCTCTGCAGAAGCTTTTAAACATTTATTCAAGCAATTTTAACTTATTATTTACTTCCTACTCTTTTTAACGGCAGAGTATATATTGTGAAATATAACTTCAATGATGCTGAGATATTTGCAATCCCGCTAACGGGTGATTGCTGATGGCAAAAGATCGATAGAACTAGCTGAGAGACAAACGAAACGAAAGACCAGCGTGGTGTGGTGATGAACGCGCTACTCCCCGGAAAGGACAATAGCGCGTTCGTTCCCCACCGTCAACCTTTAGTGCATAAATATTCAAGATATTTTTAAACGTTTACCCGTCTACTGTGGTAATGGAGTGCTATTGAAAGTGGTTTGACTATTGTCGGAGAAGGTTTAACCTAAGGAATTCATCCGTAAACCCCTTTAAGAGTACTTATTACAGTCGTTCTCCTTGTCTTTAGAGGGAGCCAGGTCCTGAGACGTTAAACTGCTCTTGTATAGAAAATGATCAACAGCTGCCAACAATAGAGACTAATTAATGCGCGCGGTATCACAACTTTGTTTGTACCTCCTAGGAAAAGAATCTCGCTCATTTAATAACATATAACTTAGGTGGGAATTGTACTTAAGTCTGTGTGGTACTTTCTGGAGAATGGTAATTTAGTATCAAATGGTAGTTTCACGGAGAAACTAGTCTTTCGGCAGACGTCAGAAGGCTAGATTTGGATTCGGACATTGAAATGAATGATGTTCGTGAAACCCAGTTTCGTTTCGTTCTGTTATAGTAAAACCTTCAAAATTATAAACTGTTTTGCAGTGAAGCCTTTTTTCATAGAGATCCTGAAAGTAAAAGGATAAAGGATAAAGCTCTCGGATTAATCAATCTCTAAGATATGCGCCATGAATTCGACTTCGTTAACCATCGTTGGGTGTGACTGAATGCATATCTGGTCTCTATAATGATTCACGGTGACCTACCTGTATCGAGCCAGTGCTACTATCCTCCCAGACAAGTCTGGTAGCAATTCACACCCTGGAGGGAATGGAAGAGTTGGTGGGCCTGGGAGCGGGGATCGATCTCATGTGTTTATTTATGAGATCTTATAAACTGATCTTCTTAAGCTGACGCGAGGTTGGTACAGATCTTCGTTGTCGTTGTCGTTGTCGTTGTTTTTGATGTTATTGATCGATGGCTGACGTTTCGGCGACTTCGCCTTCCTCAGAGCCTGGACGTACTTTATGTTAGAATACTTTTTATTATTCGGTGGAAAAGAAGGTTAAGGTATTAATGAAGATCAAACTTTCAAATAGACG